>CATLJY010000249.1:0-37443 GCA_949987705.1 Thereva unica | reverse complement strand
TTCGATGCATTTCTCAATTGCTATGACCAATTTCATGCTCTCTCCGAAACCCTCTATAAAGAGTACCTCAGAAACATGGAAGGTAAAGTGTTTGGTGATTCCAGAGCATTCTTTCAATTTATCAACACAAAGAAAAAAGTTGATAATTACCCTTACACCATGAAATACGAGAACTCCCTTAGTTCTAATTCAGCAGAAATTTGTGACAATTTTGCATCGTTCTTCCTCAAATCTTTCTCGTCCCCTGTATTCCAACCAGATGAAGACAATTTTCGACATATCAATGCAATCCAAGCGGCTCAAAACTTTTCCCTGTCTATAACCAGGGATGATATCTCGAAGCATATAAATGAACTTCCACAAGACTTTTCGTCCGGCCCTGATGGAGTCCCTCCAGCTGTTCTAAAATCCTGTGCAGGGGCCCTACTGTCTCCTCTTCTATGTTTATTTCAAAAATCCCTAAATAAAGGGCGCTTCCCAACCTTATGGAAGAACTCTTTTATAATACCCGTCCATAAGAAAGGCTGTAAAAACGAAATATCTAATTATAGGCCAATTGCGAAGTTATCGTCTATACCAAAACTCTTCGAATCTATTATTTATTCTGCTATCGCCCCTATCTGCAAGAGGCTTATCTCAACAAACCAACATGGTTTTCTTGCAGCCCGTTCCACTACTACTAATTTACTGGAGTTCTCTTCACACACAATTAGAGGCTTTGTCACTGGCTGCCAAACCGACTGTGTCTATACAGATTTTAGTAAGGCTTTCGACAAGCTCTCCCACTCTATTATAGTTCTTAAACTAAAGAAATTAGGCTTTCCGCATGCCCTTGTGGATTGGTTCCAGTCGTACTTAGCCGATAGAACCTACCAGGTTCTATTCCGCGGAGTCAAATCGAAGAATATCGAAGCGTCCTCTGGAGTCCCGCAAGGTAGCCATCTTGGCCCTCTTCTTTTTATTTTATCAATTGACGATATTGTTACACTGCTAAAGCACTGTAAAATCCTTATTTACGCTGATGACATCAAACTGTATCGCCACATAAGGAGTATAGAGGATTGCAAACTTCTGCAAGCAGATCTAAACACCTTCTATTCTTGGTGTTCCAACAACAACCTTGTGCTTAATATTAGTAAATGCGAGATCATGACTTTTTGTAGGAAACGTGGTGTTATAACTTATGACTATACTTTCCTTGACAACAAGGTCTCCCGTACTGAATCTGTAATCGATCTTGGGGTTAGGTTAGAAAGTAAGTTGGATTTCTCCACCCACATCAATTATATCTCCTCCAAGGGCAATTCAGTCCTGGGATTTATAAAAAGATGGTCCAAAGAGTTCAACAACCCCCTCGTCACTAAACACCTGTAACGTATCTTTGGTTAGGCCTTTGCTTGACTACGCTTCCCAGGTATGGTCTCCTTACTACTCCTCCCATGTTGGTAGAATCGAATCGGTTCAAAGGAAGTTCGTCCGGTTTGCACTCAGCCACCTCCCATGGATGACCCACTCGCTCTTCCGCCTTATGAGAACAGACTTAAATTGCTCAACTTAAGCTCCCTTCATAGGCGCCGCGAGGTCGCTGACGTTATATTCGTTCATCGACTGATGAATGACAAGGTGGACTCTGGTTTCTTAAGAAACCGCGCGTCATTTAGAGTGAATAACTACAACCTGAGAGATGAACCTCTTTTGCACATTAATTCCTCTAACACCAATTATGGCATGTTCGAACCCGTTAATCGCATGCTTATAAATACTAACAACAATAGGAGTGTGTTTAGCTTGCTAACCAGTGAAGTTGTCCTTAAAAGGACCCTTCTCAATGTGCGTGACTCTCTACGTGCTCCACTTCCTTTTAGTTTTGCATGCTCCTCTGTTTAATGTTTTTGATCTTTTATGTTTTTAATATTTTATGTTTGCATGTCTCAGCTGAGCCACGGCAGTGGTAAATATTTCTCAGCCCTGCTGGGAAGTGTGCCTTCTGTCTTAGAAGGGAAACTCTATATATGTATATATATACATATATATATATATTATGTATGTGTATGTATATATAGATTTTCATGCTTAGCTGTAAAGTGCGCCTTCTGTGCTAGAAGGGTTAACTCTAGAACTCTAGAATTTAAGTTATTTTCGATGTACTCGATGAATGTAACTTAATTTCGATGAATAAAGTGAATTTAAGTTATTTTCGATGTACTCGATGAATATAACTTAATTTCGATGAATAAAGTGAATTTAAGTTATTTTCGATGTATTTGATGAATATGACTTAATTTCGATGAATAAAGTGAATTTAAGTTATTTTCGATGTACTCGATGAATATAACTTAATTTCGATGATCAAAGTGAATTTAAGTTATTTTCGATGTACTCGATGAATATAACTTAATTTCGATGAATAAAGTGAATTTAAGTTATTTGCTATGTACTCGATGAATATAACTTAATTTCGATGAATAAAGTGAATTTAAGTTATTTTCGATGTACTCGATGAATATAACTTAATTTCGATGAATAAAGTGAATTTAAGTTATTTTCGATGTATTTGATGAATATGACTTAATTTCGATGAATAAAGTGAATTTAGGTTATTTTCGATGTACTCAATGAATATAACTTAATTTCGATGAATAAAGTGAATTTAAGTTATTTTCGATGTACTCGAGGAATATAACTTAATTTCGATGAATAAAGTGAATTTAAGTTATTTTCGATGTACTCGATGAATATAACTTAATTTCGATGAATAAAGTGAATTTAAGTTATTTTCGATGTATTTGATGAATGTAACTTAATTTCGATGAATAAAGTGAATTTAAGTTATTTTCGATGTACTCGATGAATATAACTTAATTTCGATGATCAAAGTGAATTTAAGTTATTTGCTATGTACTCGATGAATATAACTTAATTTCGATGAATAAAGTGAATTTAAGTTATTTTCGATGTACTCGATGAATATAACTTAATTTCGATGAATAAAGTGAATTTAAGTTATTTTCGATGTACTCGATGAATATAACTTAATTTCGATGAATAAAGTGAATTTAAGTTATTTTCGATGTACTCGATGAATATAACTTAATTTCGATGATCAAAGTGAATTTAAGTTATTTGCTATGTACTCGATGAATATAACTTAATTTCGATGAATAAAGTGAATTTAAGTTATTTTCGATGTACTCGATGAATATAACTTAATTTCGATGAATAAAGTGAATTTAAGTTATTTTCGATGTACTCGATGAATGTAACTTAATTTCGATGAATAAAGTGAATTTAAGTTATTTTCGATGTACTCGATGAATGTAACTTAATTTCGATGAATAAAGTGAATTTAAGTTATTTTCGATGTACTCGATGAATATAACTTAATTTCGATGAATAAAGTGAATTTAAGTTATTTGCTATGTACTCGATGAATATAACTTAATTTCGATGAATAAAGTGAATTTAAGTTATTTTCGATGTACTCGATGAATATAACTTAATTTCGATGAATAAAGTGAATTTAAGTTATTTTCGATGTATTTGATGAATATGACTTAATTTCGATGAATAAAGTGAATTTAAGTTATTTTCGATGTACTCGATGAATATAACTTAATTTCGATGAATAAAGTGAATTTAAGTTATTTTCGATGTACTCGATGAATATAACTTAATTTCGATGAATAAAGTGAATTTAAGTTATTTTCGATGTACTCGATGAATATAACTTAATTTCGATGATCAAAGTGAATTTAAGTTATTTTCGATGTACTCGATGAATATAACTTAATTTCGATGAATAAAGTGAATTTAAGTTATTTTCGATGTACTCGATGAATGTAACTTAATTTCGATGAATAAAGTGAATTTAAGTTATTTTCGATGTACTCGATGAATATAACTTAATTTCGATGAATAAAGTGAATTTAAGTTATTTGCGATGTACTCGATGAATGTAACTTAATTTCGATGAATAAACCTGAAGAAGAAAGACACTGCGAGTTTCGATGCATTTCTCAATTGCTATGACCAATTTCATGCTCTCTCCGAAACCCTCTATAAAGAGTACCTCAGAAACATGGAAGGTAAAGTGTTTGGTGATTCCAGAGCATTCTTTCAATTTATCAACACAAAGAAAAAAGTTGATAATTACCCTTACACCATGAAATACGAGAACTCCCTTAGTTCTAATTCAGCAGAAATTTGTGACAATTTTGCATCGTTCTTCCTCAAATCTTTCTCGTCCCCTGTATTCCAACCAGATGAAGACAATTTTCGACATATCAATGCAATCCAAGCGGCTCAAAACTTTTCCCTGTCTATAACCAGGGATGATATCTCGAAGCATATAAATGAACTTCCACAAGACTTTTCGTCCGGCCCTGATGGAGTCCCTCCAGCTGTTCTAAAATCCTGTGCAGGGGCCCTACTGTCTCCTCTTCTATGTTTATTTCAAAAATCCCTAAATAAAGGGCGCTTCCCAACCTTATGGAAGAACTCTTTTATAATACCCGTCCATAAGAAAGGCTGTAGAAACGAAATATCTAATTATAGGCCAATTGCGAAGTTATCGTCTATACCAAAACTCTTCGAATCTATTATTTATTCTGCTATCGCCCCTATCTGCAAGAGGCTTATCTCAACAAACCAACATGGTTTTCTTGCAGCCCGTTCCACTACTACTAATTTACTGGAGTTCTCTTCACACACAATTAGAGGCTTTGTCACTGGCTGCCAAACCGACTGTGTCTATACAGATTTTAGTAAGGCTTTCGACAAGCTCTCCCACTCTATTATAGTTCTTAAACTAAAGAAATTAGGCTTTCCGCATGCCCTTGTGGATTGGTTCCAGTCGTACTTAGCCGATAGAACCTACCAGGTTCTATTCCGCGGAGTCAAATCGAAGAATATCGAAGCGTCCTCTGGAGTCCCGCAAGGTAGCCATCTTGGCCCTCTTCTTTTTATTTTATCAATTGACGATATTGTTACACTGCTAAAGCACTGTAAAATCCTTATTTACGCTGATGACATCAAACTGTATCGCCACATAAGGAGTATAGAGGATTGCAAACTTCTGCAAGCAGATCTAAACACCTTCTATTCTTGGTGTTCCAACAACAACCTTGTGCTTAATATTAGTAAATGCGAGATCATGACTTTTTGTAGGAAACGTGGTGTTATAACTTATGACTATACTTTCCTTGACAACAAGGTCTCCCGTACTGAATCTGTAATCGATCTTGGGGTTAGGTTAGAAAGTAAGTTGGATTTCTCCACCCACATCAATTATATCTCCTCCAAGGGCAATTCAGTCCTGGGATTTATAAAAAGATGGTCCAAAGAGTTCAACAACCCCCTCGTCACTAAACACCTGTACGTATCTTTGGTTAGGCCTTTGCTTGACTACGCTTCCCAGGTATGGTCTCCTTACTACTCCTCCCATGTTGGTAGAATCGAATCGGTTCAAAGGAAGTTCGTCCGGTTTGCACTCAGCCACCTCCCATGGGATGACCCACTCGCTCTTCCGCCTTATGAGAACAGACTTAAATTGCTCAACTTAAGCTCCCTTCATAGGCGCCGCGAGGTCGCTGACGTTATATTCGTTCATCGACTGATGAATGACAAGGTGGACTCTGGTTTCTTAAGAAACCGCGCGTCATTTAGAGTGAATAACTACAACCTGAGAGATGAACCTCTTTTGCACATTAATTCCTCTAACACCAATTATGGCATGTTCGAACCCGTTAATCGCATGCTTATAAATACTAACAACAATAGGAGTGTGTTTAGCTTGCTAACCAGTGAAGTTGTCCTTAAAAGGACCCTTCTCAATGTGGCGTGACTCTCTACGTGCTCCACTTCCTTTTTAGTTTTGCATGCTCCTCTGTTTAATGTTTTTGATCTTTTATGTTTTTAATATTTTATGTTTGCATGTCTCAGCTGAGCCACGGCAGTGGTAAATATTTCTCAGCCCTGCTGGGAAGTGTGCCTTCTGTCTTAGAAGGGAAACTCTATATATGTATATATATACATATATATATATATGTATGTATGTGTATGTATATATAGATTTTCATGCTTAGCTGTAAAGTGCGCCTTCTGTGCTAGAAGGGTTAACTCTAGAACTCTAGAATTTAAGTTATTTTCGATGTACTCGATGAATGTAACTTAATTTCGATGAATAAAGTGAATTTAAGTTATTTTCGATGTACTCGATGAATATAACTTAATTTCGATGAATAAAGTGAATTTAAGTTATTTTCGATGTATTTGATGAATATGACTTAATTTCGATGAATAAAGTGAATTTAAGTTATTTTCGATGTACTCGATGAATATAACTTAATTTCGATGAATAAAGTGAATTTAAGTTATTTGCTATGTACTCGATGAATATAACTTAATTTCGATGAATAAAGTGAATTTAAGTTATTTTCGATGTACTCGATGAATGTAACTTAATTTCGATGAATAAAGTGAATTTAAGTTATTTGCTATGTACTCGATGAATATAACTTAATTTCGATGAATAAAGTGAATTTAAGTTATTTTCGATGTACTCGATGAATGTAACTTAATTTCGATGAATAAAGTGAATTTAAGTTATTTTCGATGTACTCGATGAATGTAACTTAATTTCGATGAATAAAGTGAATTTAAGTTATTTTCGATGTACTCGATGAATGTAACTTAATTTCGATGAATAAAGTGAATTTAAGTTATTTGCTATGTACTCGATGAATATAACTTAATTTCGATGAATAAAGTGAATTTAAGTTATTTTCGATGTACTCGATGAATATAACTTAATTTCGATGAATAAAGTGAATTTAAGTTATTTGCTATGTACTCGATGAATATAACTTAATTTCGATGAATAAAGTGAATTTAAGTTATTTTCGATGTACTCGATGAATATAACTTAATTTCGATGAATAAAGTGAATTTAAGTTATTTTCGATGTACTCGATGAATGTAACTTAATTTCGATGAATAAAGTGAATTTAAGTTATTTTCGATGTATTTGATGAATATGACTTAATTTCGATGAATAAAGTGAATTTAAGTTATTTTCGATGTACTCGATGAATATATCTTAATTTCGATGAATAAAGTGAATTTAAGTTATTTTCGATGTACTCGATGAATGTAACTTAATTCGATGAATAAAGTGAATTTAAGTTATTTTCGATGTACTCGATGAATATAACTTAATTTCGATGATCAAAGTGAATTTAAGTTATTTTCGATGTACTCGATGAATATAACTTAATTTCGATGAATAAAGTGAATTTAAGTTATTTTCGATGTACTCGATGAATATAACTTAATTTCGATGAATAAAGTGAATTTAAGTTATTTGCGATGTACTCGATGAATGTAACTTAATTTCGATGAATAAAGTGAATTTAAGTTATTTTCGATGTACTCGATGAATATAACTTAATTTCGATGAATAAAGTGAATTTAAGTTATTTTCGATGTATTTGATGAATATGACTTAATTTCGATGAATAAAGTGAATTTAAGTTATTTTCGATGTACTCGATGAATATAACTTAATTTCGATGAATAAAGTGAATTTAAGTTATTTTCGATGTACTCGATGAATATAACTTAATTTCGATGATCAAAGTGAATTTAAGTTATTTTCGATGTACTCGATGAATATAACTTAATTTCGATGAATAAAGTGAATTTAAGTTATTTTCGATGTACTCGATGAATATAACTTAATTTCGATGAATAAAGTGAATTTAAGTTATTTTCGATGTACTCGATGAATGTAACTTAATTTCGATGAATAAAGTGAATTTAAGTTATTTGCTATGTACTCGATGAATATAACTTAATTTCGATGAATAAAGTGAATTTAAGTTATTTTCGATGTACTCGATGAATGTAACTTAATTTCGATGAATAAAGTGAATTTAAGTTATTTGCTATGTACTCGATGAATATAACTTAATTTCGATGAATAAAGTGAATTTAAGTTATTTTCGATGTACTCGATGAATGTAACTTAATTTCGATGAATAAAGTGAATTTAAGTTATTTTCGATGTACTCGATGAATATAACTTAATTTCGATGAATAAAGTGAATTTAAGTTATTTTCGATGTATTTGATGAATATGACTTAATTTCGATGAATAAAGTGAATTTAAGTTATTTTCGATGTACTCGATGAATATAACTTAATTTCGATGAATAAAGTGAATTTAAGTTATTTTCGATGTACTCGATGAATGTAACTTAATTTCGATGAATAAAGTGAATTTAAGTTATTTTCGATGTACTCGATGAATGTAACTTAATTTCGATGAATAAAGTGAATTTAAGTTATTTGCTATGTACTCGATGAATATAACTTAATTTCGATGAATAAAGTGAATTTAGGTTATTTTCGATGTACTCGATGAATATAACTTAATTTCGATGAATAAAGTGAATTTAAGTTATTTGCTATGTACTCGATGAATATAACTTAATTTCGATGAATAAAGTGAATTTAAGTTATTTTCGATGTACTCGATGAATATAACTTAATTTCGATGATCAAAGTGAATTTAAGTTATTTTCGATGTACTCGATGAATATAACTTAATTTCGATGAATAAAGTGAATTTAAGTTATTTTCGATGTACTCGATGAATGTAACTTAATTTCGATGAATAAAGTGAATTTAAGTTATTTTCGATGTACTCGATGAATGTAACTTAATTTCGATGAATAAAGTGAATTTAAGTTATTTGCTATGTACTCGATGAATATAACTTAATTTCGATGAATAAAGTGAATTTAAGTTATTTTCGATGTATTTGATGAATATGACTTAATTTCGATGAATAAAGTGAATTTAAGTTATTTTCGATGTACTCGATGAATATAACTTAATTTCGATGAATAAAGTGAATTTAAGTTATTTTCGATGTACTCGATGAATATAACTTAATTTCGATGAATAAAGTGAATTTAAGTTATTTTCGATGTATTTGATGAATATGACTTAATTTCGATGAATAAAGTGAATTTAAGTTATTTGCTATGTACTCGATGAATATAACTTAATTTCGATGAATAAAGTGAATTTAAGTTATTTTCGATGTATTTGATGAATGTAACTTAATTTCGATGAATAAAGTGAATTTAAGTTATTTGCTATGTACTCGATGAATATAACTTAATTTCGATGAATAAAGTGAATTTAAGTTATTTTTGATGTACTCGATGAATGTAACTTAATTTCGATGAATAAAGTGAATTTAAGTTATTTGCTATGTACTCGATGAATGTAACTTAATTTCGATGAATAAAGTGAATTTAAGCTATTTTCGATGTACTCGATGAATATAACTTAATTTCGATGAATAAAGTGAATTTAAGTTATTTTCGATGTATTTGATGAATGTAACTTAATTTCGATGAATAAAGTGAATTTAAGTTATTTGCTATGTACTCGATGAATGTAACTTAATTTCGATGAATAAAGTGAATTTAAGTTATTTGCTATGTACTCGATGAATATAACTTAATTTCGATGAATAAAGTGAATTTAAGTTATTTTCGATGTACTCGATGAATGTAACTTAATTTCGATGAATAAAGTGAATTTAAGTTATTTGCTATGTACTCGATGAATATAACTTAATTTCGATGAATAAAGTGAATTTAAGTTATTTTCGATGTACTCGATGAATGTAACTTAATTTCGATGAATAAAGTGAATTTAAGTTATTTGCTATGTACTCGATGAATATAACTTAATTTCGATGAATAAAGTGAATTTAAGTTATTTTCGATGTACTCGATGAATATAACTTAATTTCGATGATCAAAGTGAATTTAAGTTATCTTCGATGTACTCGATGAATATAACTTAATTTCGACGAATAAAGTGAATTTAAGTTATTTTCGATGTATTTGATGAATGTAACTTAATTTCGATGAATAAAGTGAATTTAAGTTATTTTCGATGTACTCGATGAATATAACTTAATTTCGATGAATAAAGTGAATTTAAGTTATTTTCGATGTACTCGATGAATGTAACTTAATTTCGATGAATAAAGTGAATTTAAGTTATTTGCTATGTACTCGATGAATGTAACTTAATTTCGATGAATAAAGTGAATTTAAGTTATTTGCTATGTACTCGATGAATATAACTTAATTTCGATGAATAAAGTGAATTTAGGTTATTTTCGATGTATTTGATGAATGTAACTTAATTTCGATGAATAAAGTGAATTTAAGTTATTTGCTATGTACTCGATGAATATAACTTAATTTCGATGAATAAAGTGAATTTAAGTTATTTTCGATGTACTCGATGAATGTAACTTAATTTCGATGAATAAAGTGAATTTAAGTTATTTTCGATGTACTCGATGAATATAACTTAATTTCGATGAATAAAGTGAATTTAAGTTATTTTCGATGTACTCGATGAATGTAACTTAATTTCGATGAATAAAGTGAATTTAAGTTATTTGCTATGTACTCGATGAATGTAACTTAATTTCGATGAATAAAGTGAATTTAAGTTATTTTCGATGTACTCGATGAATATAACTTAATTTCTATGAATAAAGTGAATTTAAGTTATTTTCGATGTATTTGATGAATATGACTTAATTTCGATGAATAAAGTGAATTTAAGTTATTTTCGATGTACTCGATGAATATAACTTAATTTCGATGAATAAAGTGAATTTAAGTTATTTTCGATGTATTTGATGAATGTAACTTAATTTCGATGAATAAAGTGAATTTAAGTTATTTTCGATGTATTTGATGAATGTAACTTAATTTCGATGAATAAAGTGAATTTAAGTTATTTTCGATGTACTCGATGAATATAACTTAATTTCGATGAATAAAGTGAATTTAAGTTATTTTCGATGTATTTGATGAATGTAACTTAATTTCGATGAATAAAGTGAATTTAAGTTATTTTCGATGTATTTGATGAATATGACTTAATTTCGATGAATAAAGTGAATTTAAGTTATTTGCTGTGTACTCGATGAATATAACTAAATTTCGATGAATAAAGTGAATTTAAGTTATTTTCGATGTACTCGATGAATATAACTTAATTTCGATGATCAAAGTGAATTTAAGTTATTTTCGATGTACTCGATGAATATAACTTAATTTCGATGAATAAAGTGAATTTAAGTTATTTTCGATGTATTTGATGAATGTAACTTAATTTCGATGAATAAAGTGAATTTAAGTTATTTTCGATGTACTCGATGAATATAACTTAATTTCGATGAATAAAGTGAATTTAAGTTATTTTCGATGTACTCGATGAATGTAACTTAATTTCGATGAATAAAGTGAATTTAAGTTATTTTCGATGTATTTGATGAATATGACTTAATTTCGATGAATAAAGTGAATTTAAGTTATTTGCTATGTACTCGATGAATATAACTTAATTTCGATGAATAAAGTGAATTTAAGTTATTTTCGACGTACTCGATGAATATAACTTAATTTCGATGAATAAAGTGAATTTAAGTTATTTTCGATGTATTTGATGAATATGACTTAATTTCGATGAATAAAGTGAATTTAAGTTATTTGCTATGTACTCGATGAATATAACTTAATTTCGATGAATAAAGTGAATTTAAGTTATTTTCGATGTATTTGATGAATGTAACTTAATTTCGATGAATAAAGTGAATTTAAGTTATTTGCTATGTACTCGATGAATATAACTTAATTTCGATGAATAAAGTGAATTTAAGTTATTTTCGATGTACTCGATGAATGTAACTTAATTTCGATGAATAAAGTGAATTTAAGTTATTTTCGATGTACTCGATGAATGTAACTTAATTTCGATGAATAAAGTGAATTTAAGTTATTTTCGATGTACTCGATGAATGTAACTTAATTTCGATGAATAAAGTGAATTTAAGTTATTTGCTATGTACTCGATGAATATAACTTAATTTCGATGAATAAAGTGAATTTAAGTTATTTTCGATGTATTTGATGAATGTAACTTAATTTCGATGAATAAAGTGAATTTAAGTTATTTGCTATGTACTCGATGAATATAACTTAATTTCGATGAATAAAGTGAATTTAAGTTATTTTCGATGTACTCGATGAATGTAACTTAATTTCGATGAATAAAGTGAATTTAAGTTATTTTCGATGTACTCTATGAATATAACTTAATTTCGATGAATAAAGTGAATTTAAGTTATTTTCGATGTACTCGATGAATGTAACTTAATTTCGATGAATAAAGTGAATTTAAGTTATTTGCTATGTACTCGATGAATGTAACTTAATTTCGATGAATAAAGTGAATTTAAGTTATTTTCGATGTACTCGATGAATATAACTTAATTTCGATGAATAAAGTGAATTTAAGTTATTTTCGATGTATCTGATGAATATGACTTAATTTCGATGAATAAAGTGAATTTAAGTTATTTTCGATGTACTCGATGAATATAACTTAATTTCGATGAATAAAGTGAATTTAAGTTATTTTCGATGTATTTGATGAATGTAACTTAATTTCGATGAATAAAGTGAATTTAAGTTATTTTCGATGTATTTGATGAATGTAACTTAATTTCGATGAATAAAGTGAATTTAAGTTATTTTCGATGTACTCGATGAATATAACTTAATTTCGATGAATAAAGTGAATTTAAGTTATTTTCGATGTACTCGATGAATGTAACTTAATTTCGATGAATAAAGTGAATTTAAGTTATATGCTATGTACTCGATGAATGTAACTTAATTTCGATGAATAAAGTGAATTTAAGTTATTTTCGATGTACTCGATGAATATAACTTAATTTCGATGAATAAAGTGAATTTAAGTTATTTTCGATGTATTTGATGAATATGACTTAATTTCGATGAATAAAGTGAATTTAAGTTATTTGCTATGTACTCGATGAATATAACTTAATTTCGATGAATAAAGTGAATTTAAGTTATTTTCGATGTACTCGATGAATGTAACTTAATTTCGATGAATAAAGTGAATTTAAGTTATTTGCTATGTACTCGATGAATATAACTTAATTTCGATGAATAAAGTGAATTTAAGTTATTTTCGATGTACTCGATGAATGTAACTTAATTTCGATGAATAAAGTGAATTTAAGTTATTTGCTATGTACTCGATGAATGTAACTTAATTTTGATGAATAAAGTGAATTTAAGTTATTTTCGATGTATTTGATGAATATGACTTAATTTCGATGAATAAAGTGAATTTAGGTTATTTTCGATGTACTCGATGAATATAACTTAATTTCGATGAATAAAGTGAATTTAAGTTATTTGCTATGTACTCGATGAATATAACTTAATTTCGATGAATAAAGTGAATTTAAGTTATTTTCGATGTACTCGATGAATATAACTTAATTTCGATGATCAAAGTGAATTTAAGTTATTTTCGATGTACTCGATGAATATAACTTAATTTCGATGAATAAAGTGAATTTAAGTTATTTTCGATGTACTCGATGAATGTAACTTAATTTCGATGAATAAAGTGAATTTAAGTTATTTTCGATGTACTCGATGAATGTAACTTAATTTCGATGAATAAAGTGAATTTAAGTTATTTGCTATGTACTCGATGAATATAACTTAATTTCGATGAATAAAGTGAATTTAAGTTATTTTCGATGTATTTGATGAATATGACTTAATTTCGATGAATAAAGTGAATTTAAGTTATTTTCGATGTACTCGATGAATATAACTTAATTTCGATGAATAAAGTGAATTTAAGTTATTTTCGATGTACTCGATGAATATAACTTAATTTCGATGAATAAAGTGAATTTAAGTTATTTTCGATGTATTTGATGAATATGACTTAATTTCGATGAATAAAGTGAATTTAAGTTATTTGCTATGTACTCGATGAATATAACTTAATTTCGATGAATAAAGTGAATTTAAGTTATTTTCGATGTATTTGATGAATGTAACTTAATTTCGATGAATAAAGTGAATTTAAGTTATTTGCTATGTACTCGATGAATGTAACTTAATTTCGATGAATAAAGTGAATTTAAGTTATTTTCGATGTACTCGATGAATGTAACTTAATTTCGATGAATAAAGTGAATTTAAGTTATTTTCGATGTACTCGATGAATATAACTTAATTTCGATGAATAAAGTGAGTTTAAGTTATTTTCGATGTACTCGATGAATATAACTTAATTTCGATGAATAAAGTAAATTTAAGTTATTTTCGATGTATTTGATGAATATGACTTAATTTCGATGAATAAAGTGAATTTAAGTTATTTGCTATGTACTCGATGAATATAACTTAATTTCGATGAATAAAGTGAATTTAAGTTATTTTCGATGTATTTGATGAATGTAACTTAATTTCGATGAATAAAGTGAATTTAAGTTATTTGCTATGTACTCGATGAATATAACTTAATTTCGATGAATAAAGTGAATTTAAGTTATTTTTGATGTACTCGATGAATGTAACTTAATTTCGATGAATAAAGTGAATTTAAGTTATTTGCTATGTACTCGATGAATGTAACTTAATTTCGATGAATAAAGTGAATTTAAGTTATTTTCGATGTACTCGATGAATATAACTTAATTTCGATGAATAAAGTGAATTTAAGTTATTTTCGATGTATTTGATGAATGTAACTTAATTTCGATGAATAAAGTGAATTTAAGTTATTTGCTATGTACTCGATGAATGTAACTTAATTTCGATGAATAAAGTGAATTTAAGTTATTTGCTATGTACTCGATGAATATAACTTAATTTCGATGAATAAAGTGAATTTAAGTTATTTTCGATGTACTCGATGAATGTAACTTAATTTCGATGAATAAAGTGAATTTAAGTTATTTGCTATGTACTCGATGAATATAACTTAATTTCGATGAATAAAGTGAATTTAAGTTATTTTCGATGTACTCGATGAATATAACTTAATTTCGATGAATAAAGTGAATTTAAGTTATTTTCGATGTACCTACTCGATGAATATAACTTAATTTCGATGATCAAAGTGAATTTAAGTTATTTTCGATGTACTCGATGAATATAACTTAATTTCGATGAATAAAGTGAATTTAAGTTATTTTCGATGTACTCGATGAATATAACTTAATTTCGATGAATAAAGTGAATTTAAGTTATTTTCGATGTACTCGATGAATGTAACTTAATTTCGATGAATAAAGTGAATTTAAGTTATTTGCTATGTACTCGATGAATATAACTTAATTTCGATGAATAAAGTGAATTTAAGTTATTTTCGATGTACTCGATGAATGTAACTTAATTTCGATGAATAAAGTGAATTTAAGTTATTTGCTATGTACTCGATGAATATAACTTAATTTCGATGAATAAAGTGAATTTAAGTTATTTTCGATGTACTCGATGAATGTAACTTAATTTCGATGAATAAAGTGAATTTAAGTCATTTTCGATGTACTCGATGAATATAACTTAATTTCGATGAATAAAGTGAATTTAAGTTATTTTCGATGTATTTGATGAATATGACTTAATTTCGATGAATAAAGTGAATTTAAGTTATTTTCGATGTACTCGATGAATATAACTTAATTTCGATGAATAAAGTGAATTTAAGTTATTTTCGATGTACTCGATGAATGTAACTTAATTTCGATGAATAAAGTGAATTTAAGTTATTTTCGATGTACTCGATGAATGTAACTTAATTTCGATGAATAAAGTGAATTTAAGTTATTTGCTATGTACTCGATGAATATAACTTAATTTCGATGAATAAAGTGAATTTAGGTTATTTTCGATGTACTCGATGAATATAACTTAATTTCGATGAATAAAGTGAATTTAAGTTATTTGCTATGTACTCGATGAATATAACTTAATTTCGATGAATAAAGTGAATTTAAGTTATTTTCGATGTACTCGATGAATATAACTTAATTTCGATGATCAAAGTGAATTTAAGTTATTTTCGATGTACTCGATGAATATAACTTAATTTCGATGAATAAAGTGAATTTAAGTTATTTTCGATGTACTCGATGAATGTAACTTAATTTCGATGAATAAAGTGAATTTAAGTTATTTTCGATGTACTCGATGAATGTAACTTAATTTCGATGAATAAAGTGAATTTAAGTTATTTGCTATGTACTCGATGAATATAACTTAATTTCGATGAATAAAGTGAATTTAAGTTATTTTCGATGTATTTGATGAATATGACTTAATTTCGATGAATAAAGTGAATTTAAGTTATTTGCTATGTACTCGATGAATATAACTTAATTTCGATGAATAAAGTGAATTTAAGTTATTTTCGATGTATTTGATGAATGTAACTTAATTTCGATGAATAAAGTGAATTTAAGTTATTTGCTATGTACTCGATGAATATAACTTAATTTCGATGAATAAAGTGAATTTAAGTTATTTTTGATGTACTCGATGAATGTAACTTAATTTCGATGAATAAAGTGAATTTAAGTTATTTGCTATGTACTCGATGAATGTAACTTAATTTCGATGAATAAAGTGAATTTAAGTTATTTTCGATGTATTTGATGAATATGACTTAATTTCGATGAATAAAGTGAATTTAAGTTATTTTCGATGTACTCGATGAATATAACTTAATTTCGATGAATAAAGTGAATTTAAGTTATTTTCGATGTATTTGATGAATGTAACTTAATTTCGATGAATAAAGTGAATTTAAGTTATTTGCTATGTACTCGATGAATGTAACTTAATTTCGATGAATAAAGTGAATTTAAGTTATTTGCTATGTACTCGATGAATATAACTTAATTTCGATGAATAAAGTGAATTTAAGTTATTTTCGATGTACTCGATGAATGTAACTTAACTTCGATGAATAAAGTGAATTTAAGTTATTTGCTATGTACTCGATGAACATAACTTAATTTCGATGAAGAAAGTGAATTTAAGTTATTTTCGATGTACTCGATGAATGTAACTTAATTTCGATGAATAAAGTGAATTTAAGTTATTTGCTATGTACTCGATGAATATAACTTAATTTCGATGAATAAAGTGAATTTAAGTTATTTTCGATGTACTCGATGAATATAACTTAATTTCGATGATCAAAGTGAATTTAAGTTATCTTCGATGTACTCGATGAATATAACTTAATTTCGATGAATAAAGTGAATTTAAGTTATTTTCGATGTATTTGATGAATGTAACTTAATTTCGATGAATAAAGTGAATTTAAGTTATTTTCGATGTACTCGATGAATATAACTTAATTTCGATGAATAAAGTGAATTTAAGTTATTTTCGATGTACTCGATGAATGTAACTTAATTTCGATGAATAAAGTGAATTTAAGTTATTTGCTATGTACTCGATGAATGTAACTTAATTTCGATGAATAAAGTGAATTTAAGTTATTTGCTATGTACTCGATGAATATAACTTAATTTCGATGAATAAAGTGAATTTAGGTTATTTTCGATGTATTTGATGAATGTAACTTAATTTCGATGAATAAAGTGAATTTAAGTTATTTGCTATGTACTCGATGAATATAACTTAATTTCGATGAATAAAGTGAATTTAAGTTATTGTCGATGTACTCGATGAATGTAACTTAATTTCGATGAATAAAGTGAATTTAAGTTATTTTCGATGTACTCGATGAATATAACTTAATTTCGATGAATAAAGTGAATTTAAGTTATTTTCGATGTACTCGATGAATGTAACTTAATTTCGATGAATAAAGTGAATTTAAGTTATTTGCTATGTACTCGATGAATGTAACTTAATTTCGATGAATAAAGTGAATTTGAGTTATTTTCGATGTACTCGATGAATATAACTTAATTTCGATGAATAAAGTGAATTTAAGTTATTTTCGATGTATTTGATGAATATGACTTAATTTCGATGAATAAAGTGAATTTAAGTTATTTTCGATGTACTCGATGAATATAACTTAATTTCGATGAATAAAGTGAATTTAAGTTATTTTCGATGTATTTGATGAATGTAACTTAATTTCGATGAATAAAGTGAATTTAAGTTATTTTCGATGTATTTGATGAATGTAACTTAATTTCGATGAATAAAGTGAATTTAAGTTATTTTCGATGTACTCGATGAATATAACTTAATTTCGATGAATAAAGTGAATTTAAGTTATTTTCGATGTATTTGATGAATGTAACTTAATTTCGATGAATAAAGTGAATTTAAGTTATTTTCGATGTATTTGATGAATATGACTTAATTTCGATGAATAAAGTGAATTTAAGTTATTTGCTGTGTACTCGATGAATATAACTTAATTTCGATGAATAAAGTGAATATAAGTTATTTTCGATGTACTCGATGAATATAACTTAATTTCGATGATCAAAGTGAATTTAAGTTATTTTCGATGTACTCGATGAATATAACTTAATTTCGATGAATAAAGTGAATTTAAGTTATTTTCGATGTATTTGATGAATGTAACTTAATTTCGATGAATAAAGTGAATTTAAGTTATTTTCGATGTACTCGATGAATATAACTTAATTTCGATGAATAAAGTGAATTTAAGTTATTTTCGATGTACTCGATGAATGTAACTTAATTTCGATGAATAAAGTGAATTTAAGTTATTTTCGATGTATTTGATGAATATGACTTAATTTCGATGAATAAAGTGAATTTAAGTTATTTGCTATGTACTCGATGAATATAACTTAATTTCGATGAATAAAGTGAATTTAAGTTATTTTCGATGTACTCGATGAATATAACTTAATTTCGATGAATAAAGTGAATTTAAGTTATTTTCGATGTATTTGATGAATATGACTTAATTTCGATGAATAAAGTGAATTTAAGTTATTTGCTATGTACTCGATGAATATAACTTAATTTCGATGAATAAAGTGAATTTAAGTTATTTTCGATGTATTTGATGAATGTAACTTAATTTCGATGAATAAAGTGAATTTAAGTTATTTGCTATGTACTCGATGAATATAACTTAATTTCGATGAATAAAGTGAATTTAAGTTATTTTCGATGTACTCGATGAATGTAACTTAATTTCGATGAATAAAGTGAATTTAAGTTATTTTCGATGTACTCGATGAATGTAACTTAATTTCGATGAATAAAGTGAATTTAAGTTATTTTCGATGTACTCGATGAATGTAACTTAATTTCGATGAATAAAGTGAATTTAAGTTATTTGCTATGTACTCGATGAATATAACTTAATTTCGATGAATAAAGTGAATTTAAGTTATTTTCGATGTACTCGATGAATATAACTTAATTTCGATGAATAAAGTGAATTTAAGTTATTTTCGATGTATTTGATGAATATGACTTAATGTCGATGAATAAAGTGAATTTAAGTTATTTTCGATGTACTCGATGAATATAACTTAATTTCGATGAATAAAGTGAATTTAAGTTATTTTCGATGTATTTGATGAATGTAACTTAATTTCGATGAATAAAGTGAATTTAAGTTATTTTCGATGTATTTGATGAATGTAACTTAATTTCGATGAATAAAGTGAATTTAAGTTATTTTCGATGTATTTGATGAATGTAACTTAATTTCGATGAATAAAGTGAATTTAAGTTATTTTCGATGTATTTGATGAATGTAACTTAATTTCGATGAATAAAGTGAATTTAAGTTATTTTCGATGTACTCGATGAATATAACTTAATTTCGATGAATAAAGTGAATTTAAGTTATTTTCGATGTATTTGATGAATGTAACTTAATTTCGATGAATAAAGTGAATTTAAGTTATTTTCGATGTATTTGATGAATATGACTTAATTTCGATGAATAAAGTGAATTTAAGTTATTTGCTGTGTACTCGATGAATATAACTTAATTTCGATGAATAAAGTGAATTTAAGTTATTTTCGATGTACTCGATGAATATAACTTAATTTCGATGATCAAAGTGAATTTAAGTTATTTTCGATGTACTCGATGAATATAACTTAATTTCGATGAATAAAGTGAATTTAAGTTATTTTCGATGTATTTGATGAATGTAACTTAATTTCGATGAATAAAGTGAATTTAAGTTATTTTCGATGTACTCGATGAATATAACTTAATTTCGATGAATAAAGTGAATTTAAGTTATTTTCGATGTACTCGATGAATGTAACTTAATTTCGATGAATAAAGTGAATTTAAGTTATTTTCGATGTATTTGATGAATATGACTTAATTTCGATGAATAAAGTGAATTTAAGTTATTTGCTATGTACTCGATGAATATAACTTAATTTCGATGAATAAAGTGAATTTAAGTTATTTTCGATGTACTCGATGAATATAACTTAATTTCGATGAATAAAGTGAATTTAAGTTATTTTCGATGTATTTGATGAATATGACTTAATTTCGATGAATAAAGTGAATTTAAGTTATTTGCTATGTACTCGATGAATATAACTTAATTTCGATGAATAAAGTGAATTTAAGTTATTTTCGATGTATTTGATGAATGTAACTTAATTTCGATGAATAAAGTGAATTTAAGTTATTTGCTCTGTACTCGATGAATATAACTTAATTTCGATGAATAAAGTGAATTTAAGTTATTTTCGATGTACTCGATGAATGTAACTTAATTTCGATGAATAAAGTGAATTTAAGTTATTTTCGATGTACTCGATGAATGTAACTTAATTTCGATGAATAAAGTGAATTTAAGTTATTTTCGATGTACTCGATGAATGTAACTTAATTTCGATGAATAAAGTGAATTTAAGTTATTTGCTATGTACTCGATGAATATAACTTAATTTCGATGAATAAAGTGAATTTAAGTTATTTTCGATGTATTTGATGAATGTAACTTAATTTCGATGAATAAAGTGAATTTAAGTTATTTGCTATGTACTCGATGAATATAACTTAATTTCGATGAATAAAGTGAATTTAAGTTATTTTCGATGTACTCGATGAATGTAACTTAATTTCGATGAATAAAGTGAATTTAAGTTATTTTCGATGTACTCTATGAATATAACTTAATTTAGATGAATAAAGTGAATTTAAGTTATTTTCGATGTACTCGATGAATGTAACTTAATTTCGATGAATAAAGTGAATTTAAGTTATTTGCTATGTACTCGATGAATGTAACTTAATTTCGATGAATAAAGTGAATTTAAGTTATTTTCGATGTACTCGATGAATATAACTTAATTTCGATGAATAAAGTGAATTTAAGTTATTTTCGATGTATCTGATGAATATGACTTAATTTCGATGAATAAAGTGAATTTAAGTTATTTTCGATGTACTCGATGAATATAACTTAATTTCGATGAATAAAGTGAATTTAAGTTATTTTCGATGTATTTGATGAATGTAACTTAATTTCGATGAATAAAGTGAATTTAAGTTATTTTCGATGTATTTGATGAATGTAACTTAATTTCGATGAATAAAGTGAATTTAAGTTATTTTCGATGTACTCGATGAATATAACTTAATTTCGATGAATAAAGTGAATTTAAGTTATTTTCGATGTACTCGATGAATGTAACTTAATTTCGATGAATAAAGTGAATTTAAGTTATTTGCTATGTACTCGATGAATGTAACTTAATTTCGATGAATAAAGTGAATTTAAGTTATTTTCGATGTACTCGATGAATATAACTTAATTTCGATGAATAAAGTGAATTTAAGTTATTTTCGATGTATTTGATGAATATGACTTAATTTCGATGAATAAAGTGAATTTAAGTTATTTGCTATGTACTCGATGAATATAACTTAATTTCGATGAATTTAAGTTATTTTCGATGTACTCGATGAATGTAACTTAATTTCGATGAATAAAGTGAATTTAAGTTATTTGCTATGTACTCGATGAATATAACTTAATTTCGATGAATAAAGTGAATTTAAGTTATTTTCGATGTACTCGATGAATGTAACTTAATTTCGATGAATAAAGTGAATTTAAGTTATTTGCTATGTACTCGATGAATGTAACTTAATTTCGATGAATAAAGTGAATTTAAGTTATTTTCGATGTATTTGATGAATATGACTTAATTTCGATGAATAAAGTGAATTTAAGTTATTTGCTATGTACTCGATGAATATAACTTAATTTCGATGAATAAAGTGAATTTAAGTTATTTTCGATGTACTCGATGAATGTAACTTAATTTCGATGAATAAAGTGAATTTAAGTTATTTTCGATGTACTCGATGAATATAACTTAATTTCGATGAATAAATTGAATTTAAGTTATTTTCGATGTACTCGATGAATGTAACTTAATTTCGATGAATAAAGTGAATTTAAGTTATTTGCTATGTACTCGATGAATGTAACTTATTTTCGATGAATAAAGTGAATTTAAGTTATTTTCGATGTACTCGATGAATATAACTTAATTTCGATGAATAAAGTGAATTTAAGTTATTTTCGATGTATTTGATGAATATGACTTAATTTCGATGAATAAAGTGAATTTAAGTTATTTTCGATGTACTCGATGAATATAACTTAATTTCGATGAATAAAGTGAATTTAAGATATTTTCGATGTATTTGATGAATGTAACTTAATTTCGATGAATAAAGTGAATTTAAGTTATTTGCTATGTACTCGATGAATGTAACTTAATTTCGATGAATAAAGTGAATTCAAGTTATTTGCTATGTACTCGATGAATATAACTTAATTTCGATGAATAAAGTGAATTTAAGTTATTTTCGATGTACTCGATGAATGTAACTTAATTTCGATGAATAAAGTGAATTTAAGTTATTTGCTATGTACTCGATGAATATAACTTAATTTCGATGAATAAAGTGAATTTAAGTTATTTTCGATGTACTCGATGAATATAACTTAATTTCGATGATCAAAGTGAATTTAAGTTATTTTCGATGTACTCGATGAATATAACTTAATTTCGATGAATAAAGTGAATTTAAGTTATTTTCGATGTATTTGATGAATGTAACTTAATTTCGATGAATAAAGTGAATTTAAGTTATTTTCGATGTACTCGATGAATATAACTTAATTTCGATGAATAAAGTGAATTTAAGTTATTTTCGATGTACTCGATGAATGTAACTTAATTTCGATGAATAAAGTGAATTTAAGTTATTTGCTATGTACTCGATGAATGTAACTTAATTTCGATGAATAAAGTGAATTTAAGTTATTTGCTATGTACTCGATGAATATGACTTAATTTCGATGAATAAAGTGAATTTAGGTTATTTTCGATGTACTCGATGAATGTAACTTAATTTCGATGAATAAAGTGAATTTAAGTTATTTTCGATGTACTCGATGAATATAACTTAATTTCGATGAATAAAGTGAATTTAAGTTATTTTCGATGTATTTGATGAATATGACTTAATTTCGATGAATAAAGTGAATTTAAGTTATTTTCGATGTATTTGATGAATGTAACTTAATTTCGATGAATAAAGTGAATTTAAGTTATTTTCGATGTACTCGATGAATATAACTTAATTTCGATGAATAAAGTGAATTTAAGTTATTTTCGATGTATTTGATGAATGTAACTTAATTTCGATGAATAAAGTGAATTTAAGTTATTTTCGATGTATTTGATGAATATGACTTAATTTCGATGAATAAAGTGAATTTAAGTTATTTGCTGTGTACTCGATGAATATAACTTAATTTCGATGAATAAAGTGAATTTAAGTTATTTTCGATGTACTCGATGAATATAACTTAATTTCGATGATCAAAGTGAATTTAAGTTATTTTCGATGTACTCGATGAATATAACTTAATTTCGATGAATAAAGTGAATTTAAGTTATTTTCGATGTATTTGATGAATGTAACTTAATTTCGATGAATAAAGTGAATTTAAGTTATTTTCGATGTACTCGATGAATATAACTTAATTTCGATGAATAAAGTGAATTTAAGTTATTTTCGATGTACTCGATGAATGTAACTTAATTTCGATGAATAAAGTGAATTTAAGTTATTTTCGATGTATTTGATGAATATGACTTAATTTCGATGAATAAAGTGAATTTAAGTTATTTGCTATGTACTCGATGAATATAACTTAATTTCGATGAATAAAGTGAATTTAAGTTATTTTCGATGTACTCGATGAATATAACTTAATTTCGATGAATAAAGTGAATTTAAGTTATTTTCGATGTATTTGATGAATATGACTTAATTTCGATGAAAAGTGAATTTAAGTTATTTTCGATGTACTCGATGAATGTAACTTAATTTCGATGAATAAAGTGAATTTAAGTTATTTTCGATGTACTCGATGAATGTAACTTAATTTCGATGAATAAAGTGAATTTAAGTTATTTTCGATGTATTTGATGAATATGACTTAATTTCGATGAATAAAGTGAATTTAAGTTATTTTCGATTTACTCGATGAATATAACTTAATTTCGATGATCAAAGTGAATTTAAGTTATTTTCGATGTACTCGATGAATATAACTTAATTTCGATGAATAAAGTGAATTTAAGTTATTTTCGATGTACTCGATGAATATAACTTAATTTCGATGAATAAAGTGAATTTAAGTTATTTTCGATGTATTTGATGAATGTAACTTAATTTCGATGAATAAAGTGAATTTAAGTTATTTGCTATGTACTCGATGAATATAACTTAATTTCGATGAATAAAGTGAATTTAAGTTATTTTCGATGTACTCGATGAATGTAACTTAATTTCGATGAATAAAGTGAATTTAAGTTATTTTCGATGTACTCTATGAATATAACTTAATTTCGATGAATAAAGTGAATTTAAGTTATTTTCGATGTACTCGATGAATGTAACTTAATTTCGATGAATAAAGTGAATTTAAGTTATTTGCTATGTACTCGATGAATGTAACTTAATTTCGATGAATAAAGTGAATTTAAGTTATTTTCGATGTACTCGATGAATATAACTTAATTTCGATGAATAAAGTGAATTTAAGTTATTTTCGATGTATCTGATGAATATGACTTAATTTCGATGAATAAAGTGAATTTAAGTTATTTTCGATGTACTCGATGAATATAACTTAATTTCGATGAATAAAGTGAATTTAAGTTATTTTCGATGTATTTGATGAATGTAACTTAATTTCGATGAATAAAGTGAATTTAAGTTATTTTCGATGTATTTGATGAATGTAACTTAATTTCGATGAATAAAGTGAATTTAAGTTATTTTCGATGTACTCGATGAATATAACTTAATTTCGATGAATAAAGTGAATTTAAGTTATTTTCGATGTACTCGATGAATGTAACTTAATTTCGATGAATAAAGTGAATTTAAGTTATTTGCTATGTACTCGATGAATGTAACTTAATTTCGATGAATAAAGTGAATTTAAGTTATTTTCGATGTACTCGATGAATATAACTTGATTTCGATGAATAAAGTGAATTTAAGTTATTTTCGATGTATTTGATGAATATGACTTAATTTCGATGAATAAAGTGAATTTAAGTTATTTGCTATGTACTCGATGAATATAACTTAATTTCGATGAATAAAGTGAATTAAAGTTATTTTCGATGTACTCGATGAATGTAACTTAATTTCGATGAATAAAGTGAATTTAAGTTATTTGCTATGTACTCGATGAATATAACTTAATTTCGATGAATAAAGTGAATTTAAGTTATTTTCGATGTACTCGATGAATGTAACTTAATTTCGATGAATAAAGTGAATTTAAGTTATTTGCTATGTACCCGATGAATGTAACTTAATTTCGATGAATAAAGTGAATTTAAGTTATTTTCGATGTACTCGATGAATATAACTTAATTTCGATGAATAAAGTGAATTTAAGTTATTTTCGATGTATTTGATGAATGTAACTTAATTTCGATGAATAAAGTGAATTTAAGTTATTTTCGATGTATTTGATGAATATGACTTAATTTCGATGAATAAAGTGAATTTAAGTTATTTGCTGTGTACTCGATGAATATAACTTAATTTCGATGAATAAAGTGAATTTAAGTTATTTTCGATGTACTCGATGAATATAACTTAATTTCGATGATCAAAGTGAATTTAAGTTATTTTCGATGTACTCGATGAATATAACTTAATTTCGATGAATAAAGTGAATTTAAGTTATTTTCGATGTATTTGATGAATGTAACTTAATTTCGATGAATAAAGTGAATTTAAGTTATTTTCGATGTACTCGATGAATATAACTTAATTTCGATGAATAAAGTGAATTTAAGTTATTTTCGATGTACTCGATGAATGTAACTTAATTTCGATGAATAAAGTGAATTTAAGTTATTTTCGATGTATTTGATGAATATGACTTAATTTCGATAAATAAAGTGAATTTAAGTTATTTGCTATGTACTCGATGAATATAACTTAATTTCGATGAATAAAGTGAATTTAAGTTATTTTCGATGTATTTGATGAATATGACTTAATTTCGATGAATAAAGTGAATTTAAGTTATTTGCTATGTACTCGATGAATATAACTTAATTTCGATGAATAAAGTGAATTTAAGTTATTTTCGATGTATTTGATGAATGTAACTTAATTTCGATGAATAAAGTGAATTTAAGTTATTTGCTATGTACTCGATGAATATAACTTAATTTCGATGAATAAAGTGAATTTAAGTTATTTTCGATGTACTCGATGAATGTAACTTAATTTCGATGAATAAAGTGAATTTAAGTTATTTTCGATGTACTCGATGAATGTAACTTAATTTCGATGAATAAAGTGAATTTAAGTTATTTTCGATGTACTCGATGAATGTAACTTAATTTCGATGAATAAAGTGAATTTAAGTTATTTGCTATGTACTCGATGAATATAACTTAATTTCGATGAATAAAGTGAATTTAAGTTATTTTCGATGTATTTGATGAATGTAACTTAATTTCGATGAATAAAGTGAATTTAAGTTATTTGCTATGTACTCGATGAATATAACTTAATTTCGATGAATAAAGTGAATTTAAGTTATTTTCGATGTACTCGATGAATGTAACTTAATTTCGATGAATAAAGTGAATTTAAGTTATTTTCGATGTACTCTATGAATATAACTTAATTTCGATGAATAAAGTGAATTTAAGTTATTTGCTATGTACTCGATGAATATAACTTAATTTCGATGAATAAAGTGAATTTAAGTTATTTTCGATGTATTTGATGAATGTAACTTAATTTCGATGAATAAAGTGAATTTAAGTTATTTGCGATGTACTCGATGAATGTAACTTAATTTCGATGAATAAAGTGAATTTAAGTTATTTGCTATGTACTCGATGAATGTAACTTAATTTCGATGAATAAAGTGAATTTAAGTTATTTGCTATGTACTCGATGAATATAACTTAATTTCGATGAATAAAGTGAATTTAAGTTATTTTCGATGTACTCGATGAATGTAACTTAATTTCGATGAATAAAGTGAATTTAAGTTATTTGCTATGTACTCGATGAATATAACTTAATTTCGATGAATAAAGTGAATTTAAGTTATTTTCGATGTACTCGATGAATGTAACTTAATTTCGATGAATAAAGTGAATTTAAGTTATTTGCTATGTACTCGATGAATATAACTTAATTTCGATGAATAAAGTGAATTTAAGTTATTTTCGATGTATTTGATGAATATGACTTAATTTCGATGAATAAAGTGAATTTAAGTTATTTTCGATGTACTCGATGAATATAACTTAATTTCGATGAATAAAGTGAATTTAAGATATTTTCGATGTATTTGATGAATGTAACTTAATTTCGATGAATAAAGTGAATTTAAGTTATTTGCTATGTACTCGATGAATGTAACTTAATTTCGATGAATAAAGTGAATTTAAGTTATTTGCTATGTACTCGATGAATATAACTTAATTTCGATGAATAAAGTGAATTTAAGTTATTTTCGATGTACTCGATGAATGTAACTTAATTTCGATGAATAAAGTGAATTTAAGTTATTTGCTATGTACTCGATGAATATAACTTAATTTCGATGAATAAAGTGAATTTAAGTTATTTTCGATGTACTCGATGAATATAACTTAATTTCGATGATCAAAGTGAATTTAAGTTATTTTCGATGTACTCGATGAATATAACTTAATTTCGATGAATAAAGTGAATTTAAGTTATTTTCGATGTATTTGATGAATGTAACTTAATTTCGATGAATAAAGTGAATTTAAGTTATTTTCGATGTACTCGATGAATATAACTAAATTTCGATGAATAAAGTGAATTTAAGTTATTTTCGATGTACTCGATGAATGTAACTTAATTTCGATGAATAAAGTGAATTTAAGTTATTTGCTATGTACTCGATGAATGTAACTTAATTTCGATGAATAAAGTGAATTTAAGTTATTTTCGATGTATTTGATGAATATGACTTAATTTCGATGAATAAAGTGAATTTAAGTTATTTGCTATGTACTCGATGAATATAACCTAATTTCGATGAATAAAGTGAATTTAAGTTATTTTCGATGTACTCGATGAATGTAACTTAATTTCGATGAATAAAGTGAATTTAAGTTATTTTCGATGTACTCGATGAATATAACTTAATTTCGATGAATAAAGTGAATTTAAGTTATTTTCGATGTACTCGATGAATGTAACTTAATTTCGATGAATAAAGTGAATTTAAGTTATTTGCTATGTACTCGATGAATGTAACTTAATTTCGATGAATAAAGTGAATTTAAGTTATTTTCGATGTACTCGATGAATATAACTTAATTTCGATGAATAAAGTGAATTTAAGTTATTTTCGATGTATTTGATGAATATGACTTAATTTCGATGAATAAAGTGAATTTAAGTTATTTTCGATGTACTCGATGAATATAACTTAATTTCGATGAATAAAGTGAATTTAAGATATTTTCGATGTATTTGATGAATGTAACTTAATTTCGATGAATAAAGTGAATTTAAGTTATTTGCTATGTACTCGATGAATGTAACTTAATTTCGATGAATAAAGTGAATTTAAGTTATTTGCTATGTACTCGATGAATATAACTTAATTTCGATGAATAAAGTGAATTTAAGTTATTTTCGATGTACTCGATGAATGTAACTTAATTTCGATGAATAAAGTGAATTTAAGTTATTTGCTATGTACTCGATGAATATAACTTAATTTCGATGAATAAAGTGAATTTAAGTTATTTTCGATGTACTCGATGAATATAACTTAATTTCGATGATCAAAGTGAATTTAAGTTATTTTCGATGTACTCGATGAATATAACTTAATTTCGATGAATAAAGTGAATTTAAGTTATTTTCGATGTATTTGATGAATGTAACTTAATTTCGATGAATAAAGTGAATTTAAGTTATTTTCGATGTACTCGATGAATATAACTAAATTTCGATGAATAAAGTGAATTTAAGTTATTTTCGATGTACTCGATGAATGTAACTTAATTTCGATGAATAAAGTGAATTTAAGTTATTTGCTATGTACTCGATGAATGTAACTTAATTTCGATGAATAAAGTGAATTTAAGTTATTTGCTATGTACTCGATGAATATGACTTAATTTCGATGAATAAAGTGAATTTAGGTTATTTTCGATGTACTCGATGAATGTAACTTAATTTCGATGAATAAAGTGAATTTAAGTTATTTTCGATGTACTCGATGAATATAACTTAATTTCGATGAATAAAGTGAATTTAAGTTATTTTCGATGTATTTGATGAATATGACTTAATTTCGATGAATAAAGTGAATTTAAGTTATTTTCGATGTACTCGATGAATATAACTTAATTTCGATGAATAAAGTGAATTTAAGTTATTTTCGATGTATTTGATGAATGTAACTTAATTTCGATGAATAAAGTGAATTTAAGTTATTTTCGATGTATTTGATGAATGTAACTTAATTTCGATGAATAAAGTGAATTTAAGTTATTTTCGATGTACTCGATGAATATAACTTAATTTCGATGAATAAAGTGAATTTAAGTTATTTTCGATGTATTTGATGAATGTAACTTAATTTCGATGAATAAAGTGAATTTAAGTTATTTTCGATGTATTTGATGAATATGACTTAATTTCGATGAATAAAGTGAATTTAAGTTATTTGCTGTGTACTCGATGAATATAACTTAATTTCGATGAATAAAGTGAATTTAAGTTATTTTCGATGTACTCGATGAATATAACTTAATTTCGATGATCAAAGTGAATTTAAGTTATTTTCGATGTACTCGATGAATATAACTTAATTTCGATGAATAAAGTGAATTTAAGTTATTTTCGATGTATTTGATGAATGTAACTTAATTTCGATGAATAAAGTGAATTTAAGTTATTTTCGATGTACTCGATGAATATAACTTAATTTCGATTAATAAAGTGAATTTAAGTTATTTTCGATGTACTCGATGAATGTAACTTAATTTCGATGAATAAAGTGAATTTAAGTTATTTTTGATGTATTTGATGAATATGACTTAATTTCGATGAATAAAGTGAATTTAAGTTATTTGCTACTCGTTGAATATAACTTAATTTCGATGAATAAAGTGAATTTAAGTTATTTTCGATTTACTCGATGAATATAACTTAATTTCGATGAATAAAGTGAATTTAAGTTATTTTCGATGTATTTGATGAATATGACTTAATTTCGATGAATAAAGTGAATTTAAGTTATTTGCTATGTACTCGATGAATATAACTTAATTTCGATGAATAAAGTGAATTTAAGTTATTTTCGATGTATTTGATGAATGTAACTTAATTTCGATGAATAAAGTGAATTTAAGTTATTTGCTATGTACTCGATGAATATAACTTAATTTCGATGAATAAAGTGAATTTAAGTTATTTTCGATGTACTCGATGAATGTAACTTAATTTCGATGAATAAAGTGAATTTAAGTTATTTTCGATGTACTCGATGAATGTAACTTAATTTCGATGAATAAAGTGAATTTAAGTTATTTTCGATGTACTCGATGAATGTAACTTAATTTCGATGAATAAAGTGAATTTAAGTTATTTTTGATGTATTTGATGAATATGACTTAATTTCGATGAATAAAGTGAATTTAAGTTATTTGCTATGTACTCGATGAATATAACTTAATTTCGATGAATAAAGTGAATTTAAGTTATTTTCGATGTACTCGATGAATGTAACTTAATTTCGATGAATAAAGTGAATTTAAGTTATTTTTGATGTATTTGATGAATATGACTTAATTTCGATGAATAAAGTGAATTTAAGTTATTTGCTATGAACTCGATGAATATAACTTAATTTCGATGAATAAAGTGAATTTAAGTTATTTTCGATGTATTTGATGAATATGACTTAATTTCGATGAATAAAGTGAATTTAAGTTATTTGCTATGTACTCGATGAATGTAACTTAATTTCGATGAATAAAGTGAATTTAAGTTATTTTCGATGTACTCGATGAATGTAACTTAATTTCGATGAATAAAGTGAATTTAAGTTATTTTCGATGTACTCGATGAATATAACTTAATTTCGATGAATAAAGTGAATTTAAGTTATTTTCGATGTATTTGATGAATGTAACTTAATTTCGATGAATAAAGTGAATTTAAGTTATTTTCGATGTACTCGATGAATATAACTTAATTTCGATGAATAAAGTGAATTTAAGTTATTTTCGATGTACTCGATGAATGTAACTTAATTTCGATGAATAAAGTGAATTTAAGTTATTTTTGATGTATTTGATGAATATGACTTAATTTCGATGAATAAAGTGAATTTAAGTTATTTGCTATGTACTCGATGAATATAACTTAATTTCGATGAATAAAGTGAATTTAAGTTATTTTCGATGTACTCGATGAATATAACTTAATTTCGATGAATAAAGTGAATTTAAGTTATTTTCGATGTATTTGATGAATATGACTTAATTTCGATGAATAAAGTGAATTTAAGTTATTTGCTATGTACTCGATGAATATAACTTAATTTCGATGAATAAAGTGAATTTAAGTTATTTTCGATGTATTTGATGAATGTAACTTAATTTCGATGAATAAAGTGAATTTAAGTTATTTGCTATGTACTCGATGAATATAACTTAATTTCGATGAATAAAGTGAATTTAAGTTATTTTCGATGTACTCGATGAATGTAACTTAATTTCGATGAATAAAGTGAATTTAAGTTATTTTCGATGTACTCGATGAATGTAACTTAATTTCGATGAATAAAGTGAATTTAAGTTATTTTCGATGTACTCGATGAATGTAACTTAATTTCGATGAATAAAGTGAATTTAAGTTATTTGCTATGTACTCGATGAATATAACTTAATTTCGATGAATAAAGTGAATTTAAGTTATTTTCGATGTATTTGATGAATGTAACTTAATTTCGATGAATAAAGTGAATTTAAGTTATTTGCTATGTACTCGATGAATATAACTTAATTTCGATGAATAAAGTGAATTTAAGTTATTTTCGATGTACTCGATGAATGTAACTTAATTTCGATGAATAAAGTGAATTTAAGTTATTTTCGATGTACTCTATGAATATAACTTAATTTCGATGAATAAAGTGAATTTAAGTTATTTTCGATGTACTCGATGAATGTAACTTAATTTCGATGAATAAAGTGAATTTAAGTTATTTGCTATGTACTCGATGAATGTAACTTAATTTCGATGAATAAAGTGAATTTAAGTTATTTTCGATGTACTCGATGAATATAACTTAATTTCGATGAATAAAGTGAATTTAAGTTATTTTCGATGTATCTGATGAATATGACTTAATTTCGATGAATAAAGTGAATTTAAGTTATTTTCGATGTACTCGATGAATATAACTTAATTTCGATGAATAAAGTGAATTTAAGTTATTTTCGATGTATTTGATGAATGTAACTTAATTTCGATGAATAAAGTGAATTTAAGTTATTTTCGATGTATTTGATGAATGTAACTTAATTTCGATGAATAAAGTGAATTTAAGTTATTTTCGATGTACTCGATGAATATAACTTAATTTCGATGAATAAAGTGAATTTAAGTTATTTTCGATGTACTCGATGAATGTAACTTAATTTCGATGAATAAAGTGAATTTAAGTTATTTGCTATGTACTCGATGAATGTAACTTAATTTCGATGAATAAAGTGAATTTAAGTTATTTTCGATGTACTCGATGAATATAACTTGATTTCGATGAATAAAGTGAATTTAAGTTATTTTCGATGTATTTGATGAATATGACTTAATTTCGATGAATAAAGTGAATTTAAGTTATTTGCTATGTACTCGATGAATATAACTTAATTTCGATGAATAAAGTGAATTTAAGTTATTTTCGATGTACTCGATGAATGTAACTTAATTTCGATGAATAAAGTGAATTTAAGTTATTTGCTATGTACTCGATGAATATAACTTAATTTCGATGAATAAAGTGAATTTAAGTTATTTTCGATGTACTCGATGAATGTAACTTAATTTCGATGAATAAAGTGAATTTAAGTTATTTGCTATGTACCCGATGAATGTAACTTAATTTCGATGAATAAAGTGAATTTAAGTTATTTTCGATGTACTCGATGAATATAACTTAATTTCGATGAATAAAGTGAATTTAAGTTATTTTCGATGTATTTGATGAATGTAACTTAATTTCGATGAATAAAGTGAATTTAAGTTATTTTCGATGTATTTGATGAATATGACTTAATTTCGATGAATAAAGTGAATTTAAGTTATTTGCTGTGTACTCGATGAATATAACTTAATTTCGATGAATAAAGTGAATTTAAATTATTTTCGATGTACTCGATGAATATAACTTAATTTCGATGATCAAAGTGAATTTAAGTTATTTTCGATGTACTCGATGAATATAACTTAATTTCGATGAATAAAGTGAATTTAAGTTATTTTCGATGTATTTGATGAATGTAACTTAATTTCGATGAATAAAGTGAATTTAAGTTATTTTCGATGTACTCGATGAATATAACTTAATTTCGATGAATAAAGTGAATTTAAGTTATTTTCGATGTACTCGATGAATGTAACTTAATTTCGATGAATAAAGTGAATTTAAGTTATTTTCGATGTATTTGATGAATATGACTTAATTTCGATGAATAAAGTGAATTTAAGTTATTTGCTATGTACTCGATGAATATAACTTAATTTCGATGAATAAAGTGAATTTAAGTTATTTTCGATGTACTCGATGAATATAACTTAATTTCGATGAATAAAGTGAATTTAAGTTATTTTCGATGTATTTGATGAATATGACTTAATTTCGATGAATAAAGTGAATTTAAGTTATTTGCTATGTACTCGATGAATATAACTTAATTTCGATGAATAAAGTGAATTTAAGTTATTTTCGATGTATTTGATGAATGTAACTTAATTTCGATGAATAAAGTGAATTTAAGTTATTTGCTATGTACTCGATGAATATAACTTAATTTCGATGAATAAAGTGAATTTAAGTTATTTTCGATGTACTCGATGAATGTAACTTAATTTCGATGAATAAAGTGAATTTAAGTTATTTTCGATGTACTCGATGAATGTAACTTAATTTCGATGAATAAAGTGAATTTAAGTTATTTTCGATGTACTCGATGAATGTAACTTAATTTCGATGAATAAAGTGAATTTAAGTTATTTGCTATGTACTCGATGAATATAACTTAATTTCGATGAATAAAGTGAATTTAAGTTATTTTCGATGTATTTGATGAATGTAACTTAATTTCGATGAATAAAGTGAATTTAAGTTATTTGCTATGTACTCGATGAATATAACTTAATTTCGATGAATAAAGTGAATTTAAGTTATTTTCGATGTACTCGATGAATGTAACTTAATTTCGATGAATAAAGTGAATTTAAGTTATTTTCGATGTACTCTATGAATATAACTTAATTTCGATGAATAAAGTGAATTTAAGTTATTTGCTATGTACTCGATGAATATAACTTAATTTCGATGAATAAAGTGAATTTAAGTTATTTTCGATGTATTTGATGAATGTAACTTAATTTCGATGAATAAAGTGAATTTAAGTTATTTGCGATGTACTCGATGAATGTAACTTAATTTCGATGAATAAAGTGAATTTAAGTTATTTGCTATGTACTCGATGAATGTAACTTAATTTCGATGAATAAAGTGAATTTAAGTTATTTGCTATGTACTCGATGAATATAACTTAATTTCGATGAATAAAGTGAATTTAAGTTATTTTCGATGTACTCGATGAATGTAACTTAATTTCGATGAATAAAGTGAATTTAAGTTATTTGCTATGTACTCGATGAATATAACTTAATTTCGATGAATAAAGTGAATTTAAGTTATTTTCGATGTACTCGATGAATGTAACTTAATTTCGATGAATAAAGTGAATTTAAGTTATTTGCTATGTACTCGATGAATATAACTTAATTTCGATGAATAAAGTGAATTTAAGTTATTTTCGATGTACTCGATGAATATAACTTAATTTCGATGATCAAAGTGAATTTAAGTTATTTTCGATGTACTCGATGAATATAACTTAATTTCGATGAATAAAGTGAATTTAAGTTATTTTCGATGTATTTGATGAATGTAACTTAATTTCGATGAATAAAGTGAATTTAAGTTATTTGCTATGTACTCGATGAATGTAACTTAATTTCGATGAATAAAGTGAATTTAAGTTATTTGCTATGTACTCGATGAATATAACTTAATTTCGATGAATAAAGTGAATTTAGGTTATTTTCGATGTATTTGATGAATGTAACTTAATTTCGATGAATAAAGTGAATTTAAGTTATTTGCTATGTACTCGATGAATATAACTTAATTTCGATGAATAAAGTGAATTTAAGTTATTTTCGTTGTACTCGATGAATGTAACTTAATTTCGATGAATAAAGTGAATTTAAGTTATTTCGATGTACTCGATGAATATAACTTAATTTCAATGAATAAAGTGAATTTAAGTTATTTTCGATGTACTCGATGAATGTAACTTAATTTCGATGAATAAAGTGAATTTAAGTTATTTGCTATGTACTCGATGAATGTAACTTAATTTCGATGAATAAAGTGAATTTAAGTTATTTTCGATGTACTCGATGAATATAACTTAATTTCGATGAATAAAGTGAATTTAAGTTATTTTCGATGTATTTGATGAATATGACTTAATTTCGATGAATAAAGTGAATTTAAGTTATTTTCGATGTACTCGATGAATATAACTTAATTTCGATGAATAAAGTGAATTTAAGTTATTTTCGATGTATTTGATGAATGTAACTTAATTTCGATGAATAAAGTGAATTTAAGTTATTTTCGATGTATTTGATGAATGTAACTTAATTTCGATGAATAAAGTGAATTTAAGTTATTTTCGATGTACTCGATGAATATAACTTAATTTCGATGAATAAAGTGAATTTAAGTTATTTTCGATGTATTTGATGAATGTAACTTAATTTCGATGAATAAAGTGAATTTAAGTTATTTTCGATGTATTTGATGAATATGACTTAATTTCGATGAATAAAGTGAATTTAAGTTATTTGCTATGTACTCGATGAATATAACTTAATTTCGATGAATAAAGTGAATTTAAGTTATTTTCGATGTACTCGATGAATATAACTTAATTTCGATGATCAAAGTGAATTTAAGTTATTTTCGATGTACTCGATGAATATAACTTAATTTCGATGAATAAAGTGAATTTAAGTTATTTTCGATGTATTTGATGAATGTAACTTAATTTCGATGAATAAAGTGAATTTAAGTTATTTTCGATGTACTCGATGAATATAACTTAATTTCGATGAATAAAGTGAATTTAAGTTATTTTCGATGTACTCGATGAATGTAACTTAATTTCGATGAATAAAGTGAATTTAAGTTATTTTCGATGTATTTGATGAATATGACTTAATTTCGATGAATAAAGTGAATTTAAGTTATTTGCTATGTACTCGATGAATATAACTTAATTTCGATGAATAAAGTGAATTTAAGTTATTTTCGATGTACTCGATGAATATAACTTAATTTCGATGAATAAAGTGAATTTAAGTTATTTTCGATGTATTTGATGAATGTAACTTAATTTCGATGAATAAAGTGAATTTAAGTTATTTTCGATGTACTCGATGAATGTAACTTAATTTCGATGAATAAAGTGAATTTAAGTTATTTTCGATGTACTCGATGAATGTAACTTAATTTCGATGAATAAAGTGAATTTAAGTTATTTTCGATGTACTCGATGAATGTAACTTAATTTCGATGAATAAAGTGAATTT
>CATLJY010000248.1:0-29158 GCA_949987705.1 Thereva unica | reverse complement strand
GCTATTTGCCTCAATTATTTCCAATAATTATTTATCTATATAAATATAATTGGAGTGTCTGTCTGTAATTTCAAAATAATTATGTTTTTTTAAGTTTTTTTGGTTATTTACATGTAATTAAAACAAAATCCACTATTTTTAAAATTTTTGTCTGTCTGTATGTCTGTATGTCTGTATGTCTGTATGTCTGTCTGTTTGGCCGCGGTAATCTCGGAAACGGCTGGGCCGATCGGGATGGGACTTTCACTGGAAGATTCAGTATTTTTGCGAGCATGTTTTAGGCTATTTATATACACCGTATATTAGCTCTATCTGTATGTATGTATGGATGTATGTATGTAGACAAAACTTAAAACTTGATTTTGACCCACTTCCATATAACCGTTCAACTTCAAATTTTGCACATATATTTAGTTCGGGTGACAATGTAATCTGACCACTTTGTAAAAAAATCAAGATGGCGGTTCCAAGATGGCGGGTGAATTTCGCAATTGGGCTCGCCGATCCCCGACATGGGTATCAAATGAAAGGGGATGATAATTAGAGTACAATTACCTATTTTTTGTCATTATAAATTCAAAATGGCGACCAACTATGCCGGACTCACCTTTTCTTTACAACCCACTCGATATGGGTACCAAACAAAAGGATATGACAAGTAGAATACTATTACCTGAGCGGCGTCATTCAAATCTATCTATCTATATAAATGTAAATGGCGTGTCTGTCTGTGATTTAAAAATATAGTTCTGTTTCATATGGTTATCGATCTTCTATCTATCTATCTATCTATCTATATAATTATAATTGGAGTGTCTGTCTGTGATTTCAAAACCCATTTTTAAAATTGTTGGCTGTATGTATTGCAATGGGAATTTCACAAAAAGATTTAATACTTTTGCGGCCATATTTTAGGCGAATACGACTATCAGATACGATTATCGGTACCGACTATCGTGTCCGACTACCGGGTTACTTTTTAGTCTAACCTATAGGAGAAGGAAAGCAAGTGATCATTCGAATTGTATACTTGACAGACCTGTATCTAAATATCTAGATATTCCAAAAAATATCCTGATCGTTTTATAGGAAACATTCACGGAACAATCGATATTTAAATAGGCTCTTTCAGGTCTACAATTGCAATGATAAAAAGTTTGTACTCTATCAGGGATATATTACTTTAACGCGACGAACCCTTCGCTACTCGATGTCTTCCTTTGCTCCGAGCCCAGTATGATTCTATTTCAAAATCAAATAACACCTCCAAGCTATTTGGACCACGACATCTTATTTGCTAGCTACAATTTTCGGGTTGACGCAGTTACCAGGAAAACTATAGCATATCGTGATTTTAATAATCTTAACCGTAATCGTCTCCTGGAACACTGTCAATTGCTTCCCTGGGATAATATTTTTGTGGCAGAAGACGTAGATGTTAAAATTGCTATCCTCGAGGAGTATGTCGTGCAGCTATATGATGAATTTGTTCCCCTGCGCACTAAATATCTGAGTGATAAGTCTAAACCGTGGTTCAGCTCTGAAATAAAGTCACTTATTGCCGAAAGAGAGTATCTATATCATCGTTTTTTGAAATTTAGAAGTGAAAATACTAGAAAATCATATAATCGAGCTCGTAATCTAGTCGTTGCGAAAATCAGGGAAGCCAAACGTAATTTTTATGCTCGTAAACTAGATCCGTCACTTCCAACTCGAACTTTCTGGAAGAACCTGCGTAACTTGAGCGTCTGCAGTAATAAAGATGATTCGCAAGTATACGCCAACTGTGACCCTGAAACTCTTAATACTCATTTCTCTTCTTGCAATATAGATACTCTTCCCCATATGCCAGACTCAACTATTGATGGGTTCAGCTTTCGCTGTGTAGACGCGATTGAAGTGAGCTCAGCCATTAACTCCATCAAGTCTGAGGCCACTGGAACTGATAATATTTCACCCAAATTTTTAAAAATACTTCTCCCGTTATTACTACCTGTTATTTTACATATTTTCAATGCTTGTCTCACTATGTCGAAATTCCCTACTGCTTGGAAACATGCTCTGATAATCCCTATTGCCAAGTGTCCCAATCCTAGTAGCCCCTCGGATTTTCGTCCAATTAGCATCCTACCATTTCTGGCTAAAGGTCTTGAGAAATTAATTGCAATGCAAATGATTGCTTACTGCGAGCTCCATATGCTTGTTAATCCATATCAATCTGGCTTTCGGAAACACCATAGCTGTGACACTGCTCTACTAAAAATCACGACTGACATACGATATTCTCTTGATGCAAACAATCTATGCTGTCTACTCTTGCTAGACTTCTCCAAAGCTTTTGATAACGTCAATCACTCTGTCCTTTTACGTAAACTTAGTACGCAATTTGGTTTTTCCTCTTCTGCTCTCACGCTCATATATAGCTTTTTAACTGGTCGTACACAACAGGTGAAGATTTCCCATTTATTTTCCTCCCCTGCCGCGCTTTTTGCTGGCGTTCCCCAAGGATCTATCTTGGGCCCTCTACTGTTTAGTATATATATAAATGATCTTCCATTAATAGTAAAGCATTCTTATGTTCATATGTATGCTGACGATGTACAGCTCTATGTTAGTGATACTAAAAATCAATTAAGGCAGTGCATAAATAATCTCTCAGAAGATTTGCACAACGTAACTCATTGGTCCTCCTTAAATTCACTAAAACTTAACCCGACTAAATCTCAATGCATTATCTTCTGCAATTCTAACGTGTCAACAACCGACCTCCCTCAAATTTCCTTAAATGGGACTCCTGTTCCCTGCGTCAACCGGGTCAAAAATCTCGGCATTGCCTTAAACAGAAACATGACGTGTTGTGACCACATTAGCTTTATTTTGGCCAAAGTATATTGTATTCTAAGGCGGCTTCGTATTCATAGCAGTCTTCTGTCACAAGATGTTCGCATGAAACTAGTCAAAGCTATACTCTTGCCGCACATAATGCATGGCCTCAGTGTCTTCCCTTCGTTAGACTCATCCTGCAACCGTAAGTTAGAAGTAGCCTTCAACGACTGCACACGTTTCATTCATGGCCTTCGCAGGTTTGACCACATTTCGCCTTACCGGCACTCAATTTTAGGATGTTCCTTAGGTGACTACCGAGATTTTAGGGTCTTGTGCTACTACCATAGCATCATCAACAACCGAAAACCCTCCTATCTAAACGAATTTATCCAGCTTTCACAATCCAGCAGAAACAATAACGTTATCATCCCCCGTTTTCGGCATCTTTGTGGGCAACGCTCTTTCTTTGTTCACGCAGCTAAATTGTGGAACTCTATTCCTGTCGAGATACAACGAATCGAATCAGTGGGTATTTTCAAAAGACGTCTTTTTGAATTCATTTCTGGCAGTACGTATTGAAGCACGAGTATCACTTTCTCTTTTTTTCTTTTCTATTTTGTTCTTTCTATTTCAACATTCCTCTTCTTTCTTTTATACATTACGTAATCTAACCTCTTAAGTAATCTAATTTCTTATATATTTTTCTTTGTTTTTATTTTATTTTTATTATATTTTTATTATTTAAGTTATAGATGTATATGGATTGTATTTGCTCTTTTATGTACAAACTTAAGATTATAATCTTGTGTACAATTATGTTTTAAATAAATGTAAATGTAAATGTAAATATTTTTCCCGATTATCGCCTTCGGTTTTTCAGTCTGATCCGACAGTAGAATAAGGTTTCGAAAGGCAGCCATCGATATTTCTTATCGGCCTTGAAAATACTACTCCTTCTGAAACTTCGACTCTTTTAAAAATGACTTCCACTTTTTGACTTTCCTCGCTATGAAGGATTTTTATTGATTGTAATAATAGGTACGCATTCTTTCTGATTCTGGCTTCTTTTTCACTCGAAAAAAAAAATTATTTTGTTGATATACATATACTAGCGAGCCGTAATTGGGATTCCATTTTATAGAAATAAAGAAGTATGCATAGCAAAGGGAACTTCCAAAACCTCAATTTCAGTAGACAATTTACAATATTAAAAAAGGAAACCGCAAACAATGTAAATACAAAAGTCGCATGCCATATTATCCTACAAGAGAAATTAGGTAAACAGGTGAATGTTCAGGTATTGTTTTGGGTCGAAAATTCGGCCTTCCAGGAATGGCAATAAAAAAACGAGTACCTGTTTTTTATGATGGGTTAAAAAGAAGTCTATGAATAGGATATTTAAAACAAGGTTCTGCCAATTATTGTAACGGTACACTTTAAAGGAAGCTAGAGTATTTCATTCAACACTTTAGTCTTGAAGAAGGCTTTGAATGATCGAGTTTTGTTTCGTAACGAAGTGATTTTGTGACGAAGCAGTTTAACCTTGGTTATAGAAAAAAAATTGTTTTAATTGATTTGGTGATTTAGCGTGAATTTATTGAGATAATTTTGAATTTTATTATTTTTTCCCAATCTGTGATTTTTTAAATTAAAGTGGAAATTAATAAGTGTAAATAAGAGATATCTGTGAAAATTCGAGTAGGCGTTGCAAGGCACGCGGGTTTTTGCTAGTTTAAAATAATCTCACAAATCCCACTTTGATTTGTTCATTATTAACATTAAAACAAATGTCAAAAAATTGTTTTTATTCTTCTTCTTCTTAACTATCGCTAACCATGCTCCCGAGCATGGTTAAAATTTAACTACACCATGGTTAACCACGGGAGTTTTTGAACGCCAAAAAGTTATGCTCGTGGTTATGTTGTAGTTAACCACGGAGTTTTTGAACGACAAAAGTTTACCATAGTTAACCATGGTTAACCATAGTAAGGTTTTTGAACGCGCTCTGCTGGACTGAAATGGCGTCTCAAACAGGTACATACAACCGCACAGAAGCTACTTGAGACAGGGAAACAAAAAAGAAAAATATTATATGACGCAGATGCACATTCACTATAGGTAGCAGAGCAGCAGAGGATAAAGTGTGGTTAAAAGCAGGCATTAGAAGAAAATATGAATCATCAAAAAGTCCACAAGAATAAAATAAAGGGAGCGTGAAAAGATAAGCCAAAGAAAATAAAAAAGGAAAAAATTTTCTCGTTAACCGTTGGGGGTGAGGTGCCCGCATAAGGCAGACCTATAGAACCTGATCGGGGACCTGAAGCGCTTTTGAACAGATTTTAAAGCGCTGAAAAGTAATGCCAACGCGCTTCTTATTCATATCCCAATTCCTTTCGGAAAGTTTGAGCAGCATTTCTAAAGGCCCCCATACACGGTCAAATTGGCTGTACAACCAGATTTTCATCAAACCTATAAGCGCAATGTATTTTGATCGGCCGACCGGCCCACAATCGATAGTTTTGGTTGTACAACCGCACTTCGTTGTACAACCAATTGGACCGTGTATGGGGGCCTTTAGTCCAAAGGGCATTCGAGTAAATTCGAATAAACCGAAAGGTGTAGTTATCGCAGTCTTATAGATATCTTCCTCTGCCATAGGTATGTGATGATAAGCTCTCACTAAATCAATCTTCGAAAATATGGTACAACCATTCAAATTTAACGTAAAATTTTGAATGTGAGGAATCGGGTATCTGTCTGGAATTGTTATTGAGTTTAGTCTCCGCTCCGCATGGTCGCCAATCGGTGGAATCTTTCTTTGGAACCATGTGTAGTGCTGATGAGACTGATGACGAAGATGTTCTGCATAAGCCTAATTTTACCATGTGCTCGAATTCTAATTTAGCGATTTTAAATTTATTAGTGTCGAGTCTTCTAGGTCTTGAAAATGGTAATTGACCTTTAGTGGTAGATAATAGTATGCACTATATTATGTCGTACAGGTAAATCATAGCGTGGAGGTTGAGTTAGTGAGGGAAATCTAGATAAAACATTACCATATTCACTATCAAAGGAACAATGCCTGGGTGAAGGAGAATCTGTTTTAATCATGATTCCATTAACTGTTAACTCGGTGTTACCATCTATTATTCTCTTATTTTTAAGATCAACCAACAAATTGAATCCAGAAAGAAAATCTGCGCCAATAAAAGGTTTGTCGACGCTTGCTATAATGAACGGAAAAGTTAAATCTCGTCTTAATCCAAAGTCTATCTTAAGAAGTTTTATTCCGTAAGTATGGATAATTGATCCGTTAGCTGCCGTAAGAATTAAATTTGGATTTCTCTTACATTTGCCACAATATGAATTCGGTATTACTGATAATTCAGCTCCTGTATCAATTAAAAATTTAAGTTTATTTTCTTTATCGTAAATAAAAAGTCTATTCGATTTTTTGGAGTATTATTTTTAAAACACGCTGAAGGGATATTTAGTTTTTTTGATTATTATAGTTGCAAGGTTTAATACATTTTTTAGCTTTGTCGCCGAATTTAAAATGAAACCAACAAAATGGTTGATTATTATTATTATTGTATTTAGATCTATCACGGCTTCTACTTCTAGACCTTGACCTATGATGAAACTCATTATTCCTATTAAATGTAAGTTTCTTAATTAAATCTGTTAAATTTTCGATTTTATTTTCTAAATCATTAACCTTCTTAGCATAATCAATGTTATTTATATTAATACATTTTTGGTTTACAAAAGGATTTGAAGAACAATCATTGATGGATGAAGTATACTGAAATCTGGAACATTCGAAAATTTTATCTGCTAACATTAGAATATCTTGAATGTTTTGTTTGCCAGAGGACATCAATGCGATGTTAATACTAGGCGGTAATTTTCGCATCCAAAGTTTTCTAATCAGGTCCTTTCCTAAATTCGAAGATGTTCCTGCAAGTATCTCCATTGATCTATAAAATTCCGATGGTTTTCGATCTCCCATCTCAGAATTGCATAATAATTGTTCCAACTTTTTCTCCTCAGACTCTGTAAATCTTTGAATTAATGTTGTTTTTAATGCTTGGTATTTGTTCTCCGATGGTGGGTTTTGAATGAAATCCAATATATTCATTATGATTTCTAAAGGAAGAGCTTGTATCACATGTTCGAATTTAGTCTCATCCAGTCTAATTCCTTTCGAGTTAAATTGGCTTTCTGTTAAAATAAACCATGCTTCTGGGCATGGAGACCAGAAAGTTGGTAGCTTAACAGCCGATGCACTGATATTCTCACTATCAACGTGCATTCTCTCACTATCACCACCTTGGACACTCATATTAATCACAATTTTTTTAAATAAAACTCACGTAAAAAGAAGTTCAATAAAATTTCGACTTTACTTAAAAACTTCGCGATACTTTAAAATAACAACCGTGGACGTTCGCGAAAAGAGTCGATTAACACTCAAACTTAAATAAATTCCCGAAAATTTTATTCAAGTTCTCACTTCCTAAAAAAAAAAAAAAAAAAAAAAAATATTTGCAAAAGGAAATAAATTGAATTGTCACCACTACTAAATTATGTAAGTGTAATGTTCTTTTCTTTTGTGTAAGAAATTCTGTACAATTTAAATTTTAAATTTAGAGAAAATTTCACTTGCTTATTGTATTCACAATAAAAAATATTTATTTAACTGACGCGATTATTAAAAAATCACAAATTTCCCACATAAAATAGAAGATTTGAGAAAAACAAAGCAAACAAATGGTAGCATAGGGTATGTGCTTCTAAAAAGCTTCCGTAACGTATAAATGGGAAGCGCTACATTCTTGCATCTTTTGGCAGCGTTTGATTAATTTCCCGCTGGGAAACTATGATATGGAAATTAATACACTACAGAAGGAGATTAGAAAAGGTCAAGGTTGACAACCAGAATATATGTAGGCCCATGAAAATATATTTGTACAATAAAACCTAACAATTCTACTCAATTATATACCTGTGTACCCAATTGTATTACATATACAATACAGTTAACCTCTGTCCATTGTCCAAAAAGTTTCTATGTTCACAAATAATAACGAACACACCCTTGTGGAATTACAATTCTAGTTTAAAACATTTCCCAAAAATTTCAATATTGAATCCCCAAAAGAATGAAAATATTTTTCTGGGTACAATCTATGTCCCAAAAGGCAACCCCCCCCCCACACACACACCCATATATATGTACGTGTTACCAAATTGCCATATAACATCCTAGATTTGTAAATATACTGTGAAATTTTGCAAGACACCTACTTTGACTACCCTTATTGGATATATGCATGAATGTCTGAAGATTTATATTGTGTAGACCCTTACCGGTTTGGGTCATCATGTAATCAATGAATATCGACCCATAGAACAACCAGAAGCCCACAGTTTTGGGGTTTAAGGTATGTATGAGTTTCTACTTTAATCCATTGAAATGGCTGGAGAGCATCGTTGCTGTTAATGATAATTTAACCAATACATCTCGATAGGAAATGGCCTCACCTCAGTAAAAGGGCAACCGTAAGCTATCTATATCATAAGCGTGTACATGCGTGCATATCTGTATATATGTATAAGCATAGGCATACACCAATCCTCATATTTATGTATATCTTGTACAGACAATATTGATATAGGGTATATGGTTATCTGCTCCTATACAGGTGAGTCCCAGAAGCGAAAAGGTTATTTTGTTGGAAATTTTAAGGCCACAAGGATCCGCCTGATTACTTCATCAGTAGAATTTTCATCTGTTTCTCTCCATCGTATATATGGCGAAGCCTTCTATGGAATACATAGAGGAAGAGGAATTTATTTTATGAATAATGGACAATGGGAAGCGTGTTCATGCTGAAATTCTATAAAATAGATTTGTTTACATAAATTAGGCTCGGGAGCCACAGCATGACAAGTTGACATAACATCAACTTCATATATTGAACGAAGGCACGCAATTTCTGTTCTGCTCTGTTCGGCTGCGGTTTATGAATTCTTTTTAGAATAAATGTCAAAAGTAATTTCCTGATTCATGTACGGAGAAAGAAGAAGAAAATACAAGGATTTTCGTTTTAGATATTTTTTTTTACTCCTTTATAGACAAGAACATCAACCAAGAAAGGATTTGGCTGGTGAGGAGGGATGGTACGATAGAGACGCTAGGAAAGAGGACGATTTTGTTCTGTTCATTCATAGATAAGATAGATTTTAGATGGGAAAGATTCAGGTATGGAAAACCTACTCTAGAAATAAGTATGTAAATTTTAATTTTTAATTAAATGCGTGTTTTTCCAAAAAAAAAAAAAACGTTAGTTTAAACCACTTTTTTCCAGCACTTATACAGGACAGGGGGCAAAATCGTACCGTCACCTCCTCGCTGGTGCCTCCTGGGTAACCAACCGACGACGGACGTTCCCAGTACCCAGGGGTATAGCTGGGCCACCCTATCCGATGGGGTATAATTCACGACCTCCTGTTAGTTGGATAGGGCGTTGGGCTAACTAGCGGAGTCTCCAACAGCACATCAGTTTGTAGCAGCATAATGGCGCGATTATATATTGGGCGCCATTTATGCGAGGTATTGCCCCCTCAGCCAGAAGCCCGGAAAAGTCTGACCAAGGAATCAACACCAAACATAAAAAAAATCGGAACTCCTATCCTCCCTAATCGCCGATCCTACTGTTAGGGGGATATGCTGCCGGCCACACGGAAGTTCACCAGCTCGCCGGTTGGGGTCGTGGGGTGTGTGGCCGGGCCTATACGTGTTAGGGTTCACCACTTACCTGTGATTATGCTCTTTCATCTTGAGTTCCTATCCCTCTCCCGGCCTTGCTTGAGCCGTGTCATTGTAGTCCGTTCTCCTGCCAGTTCATGGTATGGATAACCACCAGCTGACAAGGAAAAGCACTACTTAAAAACCCTGAAAGGAAATGCTACCCACTCCAACCATTCCAAAAAAAATTTACCACCTTCAATTGAACAGTAATTTAATTTAATATTTAATTTTCCTGTTTAGTACAGGTACCATCAACAATACACGAACACAACAACTTAATAATTATTTCAATTTTCTTTAACCGTGAACTATTAACATTGTCATTTACCGCAATCTCAAATTCTCTAATTCAAAAACAGTAATTCTACCATTACATATACCTAGATACTTCGATTCTATGAAAGGTTACGAGAAACGCGTCGCAATGGCACCAATATGTCGCGTTTGTACATCAAACGATTACACCTTTGTATATTGTTAGTATAAATCTCAATAAATCAGTGAAATTCAAATCTAAAGCAAAAAAAAATTTCAACAAAAAAATTTGAATGAGTGGAAAATAGTAATATAAACGATGGTATACTTAAATGTAAATATAAACGTAAGTCAAAAACAAAAATAACAATATGGCACAGATCCCCAACTTGAATCTATTTATCTCTTTTTTTTTTTTTTTTTTTCAAAAAACAATCTCTTCCAATAATAACTTTTGAATGACAAAAGGAAGTGGGCTTAACACGCCACGAAAATAAAAACGGATACAAATTTCATATATCTACCCATTCAACAATAAAACTCATGTCTAATTCCCTATCTTAATACATTCTGTCTTAGGATAGTAACTAATACCCGGATACCGAAAATCACAACAATATAAACGAATGGTAAACAAAGGTGGCACCATTACCTTTCCACCGCCTCGCTTCTCCTTGTGGCTTCACTTTCCCAGCAGTCCGTTACCAGTCCAAAGCATAACTGTCAGCGCGAAGAAAAGTTTGCATTATCTGAAGGTCCCTGTCCTTAATTATAGATGACTTGTGCAGTTTTCAAAGTCAGATCACGCACTGGCAGGGACAATCCTTTCTATAGACACAACAGTACTCTAAAAGAAAGTATTCGTAAAGAAATTATTCGTATATGAACTAGAACATTTTTTGCGACTGAATTATATCATCCGATTTCGCAGGTTGCTCGCACTCGGTAAGGCCTGTCGATACCTCCTGAATCTTATGGATCAATTATGTAAGCTCAGGGTCTATTTCACCTTGCCACATTGAACTTCTTGAACAAGTAACGTCACCGCAGCTATTACCTGCCCCGCATTTATCTTTTTCTATTTTCCTACTGTAACTTGACAATCTTGGTCTTCATCAAATCAATTTTCCATTCTATCAGAGTTTTCCTTATCGTCCTTATCGGCTTGTAAAGGTACGTAGTTATTCTCCTTTTTACGGTACTCATCCAATTTCGTATGGTTAATAATCTGACCATACATACATAATTAGTTTAAAAATTTTCTAAATTTTATATTTTTTCCCGAAGAAAAAATTTTTCTCCGTTCCTTTATCCAGCCGTCAAAAAACTCTCTCCAATTTTCTTTTTTCTTCTTCCCGCCTACCTTTTTGTTCCGAACAATTTTTAAATTTTATTCCCGACAGTGATTTTGAGTCAAATAGTTATTTAGGGATTTTCTTGCAAAACTGACCGTTACAAGTTGAGGAACCCTAAGCAAGCCTCGGAACGGACGGGAACAACGGCAACGACGCGGCAACACCACCTGGAAATGATTTTCGGAACATGGAACACACGAAGTATGAACAGAACAGCAGCAGTTAAGTCACTATTAGACGAAGTGACCAGATATAATATAAAATTACTCGCGTTACAAAAGATCATTTGGATAGGAGACGAGACAATGGACCTTGGCAACTACCGGGTATTATACAGCTGCGGAAGGGAACATCACTTAGTAGTAGGCTTTGTAATACACAAGTCAATTATACATAGATAGAGTTCAAGCCAATCGGTGTACGACTATGCTCAATACGACTCCGAACTAAATTCAATCATAAACGTACATGCAGCGACGGAGGAGAAAGCGAACACGACAAAGGACACTTTCTGTTATAAGCTTGAACACACATACGAAACGGCCCCTTCCAATGACATCAAGATGGTGATAGGAGACCTTAACGCCAAAATTGAAGAACAGAATTGACACAGACCGAGCATTGGAAAGGAAAGTCTGCATGAAACATCAAACGGACAACGTGTTAACGATTTTGCAATGACCAAAAATATGATCGTCAGCTCAACATATTTCCCGGGGAAGGACATCCACAAATACACATGACAATTTCCCAGTGAAAGATACTGCAATCAAATAGACCATATTCTCATAGACAGTAGGGCAGCTTCCAGTATCCCCAAGTAAGATCCTGCAAAGATACGAGTTGTAAATCGGACCACTTCCTAGTTAAAGCTAGATTCAGATGTCGGCTGTCCACACAAAAACAACAAACTAAAGAAATTCAACGTTGATCGCCTCCAAGAATAGACCGTATTGGAGAGATATCAAGCAGCTGTAGCAGAAAGGATAGGTCCAAGTCTAAACATAAATAATGCGGATAGAGTTGAGGGAAAATGGACAAGACTGGAGACGATACTGACGGATGTCACGAAAGAAACTGTAGGCTACAAATGCACAGCCTGATCCAGTGAATGGTACCATGAGGACTGTAAAACAGTTATAGAAGCCAGAAATAGAAATAGGAAAATATACATAGACAGACCGACGAGGAGCAAGAAATTGAAATACGAGGAAACAAGAAGAAGAAAAGATAATTCCTCGACCTAAACATCCCCCTAAAAATAGTAAAATTAACAAAAATGAGAATGGAAAACACAAGGTGTACAGCCAGTATACAAGGAGAATTGACGGAGTCCTTTCCAGCCAAGCAAGGCCCAAAGCAGGGCGATGGGCTGGCACCCATGGTATTTAATCTCTGTTTAGAAGGAGGAATTCACAAAGTAAACATTGATGCGAACGCAACCCTGCATAACAAATCAAAACAGTTGGCAGGATATGCCGATGATATAAACTGCCTTGCTAGATCACTGTCATACCTTTCACGGAATTAGAGGAGGGAGCCAAAGAAATAGGGCTGTAAATAAATGAAGAAAAAAGTAAAATTCTAATTTAGTCAAGGGTTGAAAGAAGTAGAAGAAACCACAACCCCAACGGGGGGAACATAACTTCGAACGGGTAAACCAACTTAATTACCTAGGGTTCACAATCAATGAAGACAACGATGAAACGATAGACGTACAAAAAAGAATAAACGCCGCGAACAGAACATACTTCTCACTACTGCCAGTAATGAAATCCAGAGACATCTACAGAAAAACCAAAATAAGAATCTACAAAACCATTATACGTACCGTAGCTAGGCATGGATGTGAAGCAGAGAGTATCTTCCAGAAATCCGCCGACAAGATGGATATATTTGAGAGGAAGGTTCTTCGAAGGATATACGGCCCAATCAATGAAGACAGTGCATGGAGAATAATACGCTACAATCACGAATTGTACGTTCTATACAAAGAGTGAAAGCTTTTGACACATGCCAAGAGCCAAGCTACTACGTTTATGTGGGGCCGGTCATGTCCAAAGAGTGGTTGACTCAAAGATACTAAAAGAAGCCCTGTATCTACTACCAGATGGCAAAAGACCAGTTGGCAGTTGGCAAACCACGGTCAAGGTGGGAGACAACGTTAACGCCGATGCAGCAAGACTGCTCAACTCACGAAACTGAAGACAAGCTGCGTAGCTGTGAGACGTCTGAAGGAATAAGGCTCGAATTAGGATGTAGAGCCATCGAAGAAGAAGAAGAATGAGATAAACCAAAGCTGGTTGAAAACGTAACCAGCATAGGCCAGAAAAGCTGGCGGTCTTGAGCCTGTAAGAAATTATGAAATACTGTTATGTTCTTATATTTCTACAGTCACAATTATGATAGCCGTTGTAACAGTTTACATGTGGATTGTCAAATTTGTGACTGGAAAATTATTAGAATACACTTCTTATTGTATTGTGACTTGCAGCCCAGCGGGAAATTGAAGCGCTTTGGAACGGATTCTGAAGCGCTGAAAAGGAATGCCAACGTGCTTTTTACTCATATCCCAATCCCCTTCCTTTTAACACAGGCATGTCATCAAAACGAAGCGCTTATATTTTGTTGTTGAAGAAGCGCAATCAAAGCTGGGAAGTTGAAGCTCTTGTGAAGCTCCTGGAGCTTTTGTTTTCACCAAAAATAGCATTCCACAACTGACGCGATTATTACATAAACCATAAATTTCCCAACTAAGATGAATAAAAGATAACTTGAAGAAAACAAAGCAGAAAATTAGAGTATAGAGTGAATGCTTCCAAAGAGCTTCCATAACATATGAATGGGAAGCGTTACATTCTTGCTTCTTTTTGGCAGCGCTTAATAAATTTCCTGTTTGGAACTGCTTTTAGAATACAGTTATGAACCCTTTACTCGCAGGTTAGGAGATATTATACTAATGCATAGTCAACTAAACTCTAATGGAGTGACGCAATTTAAAAGCTCATCCAACATATCCCTGTCACACAATTAAATATGTATCTAAAATTAAATTCTATTATAAAAAAACAATTACATGCCATTGGACATCACAGTATGAAAATGTCTGTAAATAGCACAACGGCCGACCTACTGCGATACCGAGGGTATTATTATGAACCTTACTGCCTTTAAAACTAGCCTAGCAATTACTCTAATTATATGTGTCCTCAACATAAGCTTAAACTGGGCTCAATGCATGTGGTTCTGAATGGAGCCAGTTAACAACTCTACACAATTACGTTAGGGGTTAAGTCTATGTAGAAAATCCTGACTTGGTCGAGCATATTGAATGAATAAGAACGGTCTACCCTTGCCTAGAACCTTCAAGTACTGACCATGATCCGCTGATTTGTAGTTATTATTATTGTTATTAATGCACAAAGGTTACTTAAGGATATAATGCATGAGATTGTGAGTGAGTTAGTCTAAATATAAAAGCAGAGCCTTGGATATGCAGGACGAAATTTACATTTTTCCTGTTTGTTTTTTTTTATCATCCACTCTACTAGCGCTCGCCTGCACTACACCTACTACATGGAAACTTTTTATGACTTGCTCTCCCTTATAACATTTCAGAATTCATGCTATATATCCACCCCCAGGGAACAAAATCATATTTCGTCCTTTTGTCGAACTTTTAGAGGCTATCAAAGTCAGAATATTTAAGAAACATGTTCCTCGAGGGAAGTGGATATCGAAAAGGTATAAAAACCGGGGGCGGTGAAACTACTATGACTCATGGCACGATAAGATACACGCCTAAAAACTACCCCCAAAACCGGAAACACACAACCAAACAGGATGTAAGACTAATATGGCAGGAGGGTGCTTATCTGCCCTTATTAATGCATATTCATCGATTTCACGGACTTTTATGATGCACTTTTCATTGATTTGTTTCAGTCATGCCACACACAGAGAGCCATGGCCACCCTATTGTTTGGCACAAGGCGGCAGGCCACACTTAGCCAAATGAGTTTTCGGGCCTAGGCAAAGTACTAAATCTTTCGGGTTTACCACAAATAAGGAACAAGGAGCTGATCCTTGATGTAGTCGTCGTCGTCGTCCTACCCCCAAAACGCCTTCCACTACCGCCAAATTGAAGGGATCCCCTCAACATAGCCTTCAAATTATTTTATAGGGCTCGCGTGCTGCCAGGTTGTTATATTGCTGCTGCTGTTGCTGGTGGTGGTGGTGTTGTTACTATTTTTTTATTCTGACATGTTTATTGGGTAATAATTGGGAACAAAGCTGGCCTACTAGGGCCGACCTTCCTTATCGGTCAATGTTAAGACGTAACCCCGTAGGGATTTAACATTTCTGGCATTTTCCATAAGAAAAACGATTTTGAATAATTTAAGAGTGTGTGTAAGCAGCCCCCCCCCCACACACAGTGCGTGTATGCGTAGTTCTTCGATATTTATATTTCTGTTTTTAGAAAATTCTTTTTCATAAATAAACAATTTCTGAATGGAGATAGTTTTCCTTTTATAAATTACTCTCAATTTTCGACAACAACAAAAAAAAAAATAGTCTTATACATACATATACAGTCTGCGTCAAAAATGAAGGAATACTTAAAAAATTGGATTTTAGTCTTGAATATCTTCGTTATGCAGCAACGGAAAAAAGTCTGAATATTTTAAAATAATGCTTATTTATCAACAAAATATTATATAACAAATTTAATTGAAACTATAAAAAAACCGGTACTTCTGAAAATCGGACGAACTTCCTTTGAACCGATTCGATTCAACCAACTTGGGAGGAGTAGGAGGCAGGAGACCATACCTGGGTGGCGTATTCCAGCAAGGCCTTTGCCAAAGATATATACAAGTGTTTAGTGATGAGAGGGTTGTTGAATTCCTTGGGCCATCTTTTTATAAATCCGCCCTATGAAGTGCCGTCCCTAGGGTAGAGCCAGAGGGTCGGCCGCTCTAGGCGCCAGGTGGCAAGGGGCGCCAAAATGAATTCGAAGAACAATTTAGAGTGAAAAATACAATTTTCATTTTTGAGGGGCGGTAGGGCGGGCAGGCGGCGGATCACACTTGCATTATTTGTACACAGCCAAGTGTATGTGATCATCAATATGCCTCGAACACGCCGCAAACAGGGTGCGTTGACTCCAAGATCGTCTGTATATGGCCTTAATCCACATCCTGCCGGAGGAGCCCCGCCTGTTTATGAAGCAGACTGAATACGGCGGATGTAGAGACAACAAACTCGATAAAACTCACGATCTCAAGGCATGAACAATAGTGTTGAAAGATCAATATAGATACCTCTGAAAAGGCTTGAGGAAGGACCACCAATCAAAACTTCTGGGGCTCTCATAATCCCAACAGGACGACCTACGAGGATAGTTGGATATTTCTGAATCCATGAAGCAGGGTGCCGAATGTAGCCCCGGTGAAGGGGAAATTTCGAGATCACTCTTCAATGAGGGGAGTAGCAAGTTTGGCAAGCCCACCTCAGTCTACCAGGCGGAAATGCTTGCTCTGCTGCACGCGCTGGATCACATAAATGATGGTCAGGTGCAGGGAAGAAGTATCCTTATAGCACTGGACAATCAGGCTGTGATTAAGCGCATGAATCAGACAGAGATTTTTTTTTTTTTTTTTATGTGACACACTAGAGACTTAGGGAGGCCCCTTTGTACTGTCGACCATGTATTTATTTTTGAAATGTCGAACAGCAGCTCGGAAGATAGAGAGAGAAGTGAAGGAAAGAACTGTCACAACCAGCTGCGGTATTTTTATTTCACCTACTCCCAACCATTTCGCGACTCTGACATCGGGGCATCGAGAACAACTCGCTGGAGTGTTATGCCTCCTGAAACGAGTTGAATCTCATCAACCAACCGATGACATGCGCCTGATGGAGCGGGGAAGAGAACTAGTGAAGGCTATGACAGGAGGAATCAGGAATGCAAAGAGGGAAGAAGAAAGAAGGAAAGTTATGTAGGCGGGAAATTGGGAAAGGCTAGGACCGTGGCACCGCCGGGAATCGAACCCGGGACCTCTGGGGATAGTAGTCAGGCGCCTTACCCCTAGACTACCGAGGCCCAAGATTAATGCGTCTCTGGCGTTGGAATGTGTCCAAAAACTGAACAGGTGTGCGAAACAAAACAACGTGACGCTAGCTTGGGTTATAGGACATACAGGCATCGATGGGAACGAAAAGGCTGACAACCTGGCAAAACAGGGGTCAACCTCGGAATTCTGGGGACCGGAGCCATACTCTGCCATTGGCAGGGGGTTGGTAAGGAACTGCATCGAGAAATATGTCGCTGAGGAACACCGGAGACGGTGGGACGCTATGACCACGTGTAGGCAGGCTAAGATGGTGCTTACATTGCCGATTACCGCAGCCAGAAGAAGGATCCTGCATATGCAAAGGAGAACCCTCAGATGGTTGGTGGCACTGATTACAGGACACGGATGTTTCAGGTATCACCTAAAAAGAATGGGAATTCTGGAGGATGACACCTGTCGGATGTGCCTGGAGGAACCTGAGACGGCCACACACATAGTGTGTCACTGTCCGGTGGTGGCGAGAAAAAGGGCTGCCCTAACTGGACTCCATTGGATGGAGGACATGAGGCAGACTCCCTTCAATCAGCTGCTTGCGATAACTAGGGGAGTCGAAGCAAGGGAGCAATGGGACAACCCACTGCAACCCCAATAAGATGACTCTAGGCAGAGGGACGAAAAGGGACACGCAAATAGTGGTCTGATTCGATATCCCTCGAAAATCTATATATATAAGTTTGGCAAGCCGCGGTTGTGCTTCTTCATTAGAAGAAGATTCCCTTAGAGGCCGCTTTGAGAAGACGGGTGGCGCAGCCTGAAAACATTTTAGACGATTTTCGATAGCTGACTCTTCCAGTGCCAATGTTCTTAATAAGAAGAGAGTTGGATCCTCTGGACCTTCTCCAGGCCACAAAACTCTGCGAAAGGATCCAGTCATACAGTTTGAAAAGCATGCTGAAAAGCTTGCAGAAAAGGAGCCCGACGCACCCACAACAAAGCCTAGAACGGCTCAAAAGTCGACCTTTGCCAAGTGGCAAGCCGGGTCGTGGAACGGAAGACCCCATTGACATTAAATAAAAGGATAGGGGTCTTAAATAGGACCTTAGGATGCAGGATTGGAGAGCACTCCATAAAGTCCACCGCCCACCATTCACAGAGATGACGTTCTCTGTGGACTAAAAGGTCTATTGACGATGTGAAACAGACGCGAGGCCAAACTGACTACAAGTTTGGTAGGGCACAGCTTAGGATCAGAGCGGAATAAAAGCCCATACTCAGCCAAACTTTTCTTGTCTCCTCAGCACCTCGCGAGCAGCCACGATCATTTCCGCTCCAATCACCAAGGAATCAGGAACTCCTTCAAGGTTACCAACTGAAGCCTCGCAGTAGTCTGCTTTAGGAATGGAAGACGTTAGTTGTTCCAGTGTCAGGATGAGGTCTATTGCATTTGGCGGGCTGGTAGTAGAGGGAGCCTCCTCTAACCACAACATTACTAACCTTGACCCTAAAACTAGCACCTAAATCCTTAGCGGGGCAATCCCTAGCCCAAAGAGGCTCACAAAAGGGGCAGCATAATCCGATTTCAATATAAAGCATGTCCAGATAAATCTCCATCGCCAAGGCTGCCTCGGCAGTGCTCGAAAAAAATGGAATACCATTTATGTGATGTGAAAGCGTCGCTAAAGGGCGTCGAAAAATAATCTTGCTCTACCCTGAGCTTGGGCTAGGGCCGGAACTGGCCCTATGTCCCATTAGGGATTAAAGGAGCGTAAAGAAGACAGAAGTAGGCCTAAATTGCCCTTGGGGCGATATAATTAATGTGGGTGGAGAAATCCAACTTACTTTCTAATCTAACCCCTAGATCCATTACAGAGTGGAGAAAATTATAGTCATAAGTTATAGCAACACGTTTCCTACAAAAAGTCATGATCTCACAATTGCATCAGGTTGTTGTTGGAACACCAAGAATTGAAGGTGCTTAGGTCTGCTTGCAGAAGTTTGCAATCGTCTATACTCCTTATGTGGCGATACAGTTTGATGCCATAAACGTAAATAAGGATTTTACAGTGCCTTAGCAGGGTAACAATGTCATCAATTGATGAAATAAAAAGAAGAGGGCCCAGATGACTACCTTGCGAGACACCAGAGGCTGCTTCGATGTTTTTAGATTTGACTCCGCGGAGTAGAACCTGGTAGGTTTTAAAGCTCCCTGTATTTAGGGATTATTGAAATAAACATAGCAGAGGAGACAGAAGAGCCCCTGCGCAGGATTTTAGAACAGCAGGAGGGGCTCTATCAAGGCCGGACGAAAAATCTTGTGGAAGTTCATTGATATGTTTCGAGATATCTTCTCTGGTTATAGACAGGGATAAGTTTGGAGCCGTTTGGATTGCATTAATAAGGCGAAAATTGTCTTTATTTGGTTGGAAGACAGGCGACGAAAAAGATTTGAGGAAGAACGATGGGAGCTATTCATCAGAAACACATCTTGGGTTTTGAATCTGATTCCCCTCATTGTTTTGGTAATAGAGGGTAAGCGTCTTAAGTTTTTTGAAACCTGTAAAGCTATGGTTTCCAAAGTTTGTGATACTGCTCCCCCAGCTACTTAAAGAATCTTTGGGCCCTCGATAAAATATGTACCTTTGTATACTAGGAGTGGTGCGCCATCTAGACCTTCGGTATTTCAACATTGAATAACTCCGACCTTCATTAGCCGATTTTGACAAATGACCAAGATTTATTTTGGGTATTCTATACCATTTATTTCAAATCAGTTTTCGAATACAATGTCCATTAAATGACCTACATTCGATATGCAAAAAGCAGCTGTTTTCAGGCGTTATAGCAGCTGCTTCGACTCGTATATTAGCTTGGAGTTCGTCAATGGTCTTCGACTTGCTGGTATAAACTTTTCTTTTGAAAGAACTTAATCATATTGGCTGTGATGTGGCAAGGTTTTTTTAAAGAAAAGACCATTAGACTTTTTCACTCGTTTTCGGAAGCAAGAAGTGCATCAGCATCCAACGCGCGATAGTGTGTGTTGTCGACGGTCTCTTGAACTTTGAAGAAAAATGATGCGGTGATGGTTTTTGAGCACAATCCGACCCAAACCATGACATTGTCGTCGTACAGTGGTGTTTCGTGAATGACGTCTGGGTTCTCTGTTCCCCAAATTCGACAGTTTTTTTTAATTGATTATTCCTAACAGTGTAAAATGAGCTTCGTCCCATCATCAAAATTTTGCCCCAAAAATCTGGCTCTGCTTCGATCATTCTTCCGACGCGGCTTGTCCGTTTGTGACAATCATTGAGAAAGTTGCTTTTGGGAAGAGATGGAGATTTGCTTCTTAATACTCTTTAGAGTCGTTGCACTCCTTAGATCGACGGCGATACGACACATTTGGACTATCGGCAATGTTAAGAAAAGACGCAGTTCTGGTTGCTTCATGAATACCGTTTCCTCTAAGGTTCCGTTTAAATACGCCGAAACAATATCTACGTGGTGTACTAACAACCGATATTCCACAGCCAATGCCAACACCAATCTAATCGTTGAATGTTTTACGACTGGAGAAAAAGTTTCCTTATAATCTATTCCTTCCCTTTGCGAACATCCTTGAGCTACCAACCGCGCCTTATATTTTTCTATTGTACCGTCTGAATTGTATTTAATAGTAAACACCCACTTGCTACCAATTACATTTTGATTACTTTGTGGCTTCACCAACTCCCAGGTTCCGTTGGTTATTAGCGCCTTATATTCCAGCTCCATGGCTTTCCTCCATTGATCAGAATCCTCTCCAGATAAGGCCTCACTCACAGTAGTAGGACTTTTCAGAGCTCGTACTTCGTTTATTACCTCAGTACCCTGATAAACCTTTCTGGGTCTCCCCCTCGCTCCTGTCCTTAAAATTCTTGGCCTTCCAGGTTTTCGCCTTGTTGATGTCTCTCGATTGATCTCCTCTGGGTCGATTGATTCAGTATCGTGATCCTCGCTGCTGATTCCTGCTCCACCGTTGTCTACTTCGTCATCTTCTTCACTTCCAGAATTTTCGTCCTCTCCTTTCTCGACTTGACGGTCTATTAACTCATTTTCGGGATTTGTTTCATATTTTGATGGTTCTTCCGATGACTTATACGGAAATGTATCTTCGAAAAATATGACATCTCTACTCTTTATTACTTGTTTCGATTCTTTCTTATATAAGCGATAGGCTTTTGAATCTTCCGCGTATCCTATCATGATTAATTCTTGGCCCTTTTCGGAGAACTTACCACGTCCCGGTCTTTTGTCTAGAGCTACTGCTTTGCATCCGAATACTCTAAAGTAATTTACTGATGGTTTCCTTCCTGTCCAAATTTCGTACGGTGTTCTTGTGCTTAATAGATTCGTAGGTAATCTATTTCTCAAGTATGCTGCCGTGTTTATTGCTTCAGACCACATATTTTCCGGAAGTCCTGATTCTATTAATAAGCAACGAGCCATCTCGACCATGGTACGATTAGCCTTTTCCGCAACCCCATTCTATTGTGGTGTATAACTGCAAGTTAATTCGTGTTTAATTCCGTTGCTCATCAAAAAATCGCCGAATAACTTATTCACATATTCCCTTCCGTTGTCACTTCGCAATCTCTTAATTCGTCTACCTGTTTCAGCCTCAGCCATTAACTTAAAGTTCTTAAAGACTTCCAATGCTTGAGCCTTGTACCTTAAGAAGTATACAGCCACCTTCCGTGATTTGTCGTCAATAAATACAATAAAGTACTTTGCCCCTCCAACCGAAGTCACTCTCATGGGACCACATATATCCGTGTGTATGAGTTCTAGCACGCTCTCACTGAATATCTCTGAGTTTTTTGAAAAAGGTTTGACCGTTATTTTACCCAATGCACAGGTGACGCAGTTAAAATTGTCTGGTATTTTGTTAATATGCAGCCCTTTAATATTTTCACTGGAAATAAGTTGTTTTACAGTATTCTGATTCAAGTGTCCCATCCGTTTATGCCAACGTTCGAAGTTAGGATTTATTTTACTCACCCCCATACAAAATTGCTCGGGATCATAAACCTCTGCCATATATAGACCTCCCACACGACGCGCCTCAAATATTAAATCTCCTTTAGTGTTTATTACAATAGCTCTACCTCGCGAAAATTCCATTTTAAATTGTCTATCTAGAATCTTACTGACCGATAAGAAATTTGCGTTGGTTTCCGGGACAAACAACACGTCACATAGTGTAATATCTACGTACTTCGACTTTAATTTTACGCTCCCTATACCTTTTGACAAAACATTCTCGCCCGAAGCTAAAATAACTTTGTGCTCCGCTTCTTTCCAAGATGTAAACAATTTTAGTTCACGGCAAATGTGTGAGGCTGCGCCACTGTCTAAAATCCAACTGTCTACACATGACCCACTGAACACACTCATATTTAGCACGAGCGCACTCCTGTCAGCTGCTCGCGATTGTGCCTTTTTGTTTCGGCAGTTGGCAGAAAATGTCCTCTAACCCCACATTTAAAACACTTTCCAACAAAATTTCTTGTATTACTGACCTCCTTTTTGATGTTAACCATTTTTTTAGTTGCTCCACTATTTATTTTCGATGAAAGTACGTGATCATCATAATTGTTGTTCTCATTACGCCTTCGGTCTTCCTCCAACAACTTTACCTTTAGCTGAGCGAGTGAAGGTAACTTGTCTCTGCTCTCAATTGCAACTACAAAGTTTTCAAAATCCTCAGGCAAGCTACAAAGTAAGATAATACTTAACAATTCATGTTGAATCGTTACCTCGATTTCTGTTAATTTGTCGATGAGTTCATAAAAAACATTTAACTGTTCCTGGAATTTATGTCTGCTTACAATCTTGAACTGTAACAGCTGCTTGAATAACCTAACCTTGTTGGCCGGTCCTTGCGGTTGAAAAATTTCACGCAATCTCTCCCACGTTTCTCTGGAAGTTGTAACATTTTTTATATGTATAAGCCCTGATGGTTTAATACTCAATGTTATCAGAGCAAGGGCCTTCTGATCAACACCATTCCATGCTGATACTTCACTAGCAGTTGCGTCTGCTGATAAACCATTTAATCCACTCACATATTCCCAATAGTCACTATGAATTAAAATGCTTTTCATTTGCACCGACCATGTTGAGTAATTTTCTGCGGTTAATTTCTCGATTTGATACAATGAAGCGGACGACATTTTTCTTCCTTTTTTTCTTTAAATTTTTATATTTTACTTTTTTATAGCTATTTCAACGACACACGTTACTCAATATTTTTTTTCTATTTTACCATGCGACACACGCGATTAATATCAATGACCTGGGCCCATAACCTTTGTTAAGAAAAGACGCAGTTCTAGTTAAAACATGTATTCCGGAAGAGCTTTCACAGGAGAAGAAACAAAAACAGAATGAATGCATAATTCATGGCTTACTTATGTTTATATAGTGCATGAAGTTTGCGTTGATTGGGATTAGTTCACTGAACTGACAATACTTAACAGGCAACACTATCTATTACCGCTTCAACAACTTCAATGGAGTGTCGCGGACGCTGAATGGGACGCTGACGAGTGGCTACGGACCCGTACTCAAAAAGAATTCTTCACCAAACTACGAATTGAATAGGTCAAGTCAAAAACCATCCAAGTGAAGTTTTCAAAACTTTTGGGAAATTGAAAAAAACTTAATAATTTTGAATCTGTTCATTTTAAAATTTCCAAAAAAAATTGCTAGAAAGTCTCCATTATAACTGTTTGTTATTATGTATAAATAAGCGTTTCGTTGTTGTTTTGACCAAAATATAAATTTTTGAATTTTAAAATCTTGGCTAGTTTTTGACTTGAGTCCTCACTTGGCTGGTTTTTGATTTGAGGTTTGAAAATTTGGCTGGTATTTGCCTTGAGCTTGTCCCTACCCAGAAAAAATGAAGGAAAAATACACGTGTAAAACTGGGTTTTGTTATACTTTTATTCAAAATAATAATGTTACAAAATAAAACTTAAAAAAATTCAGTTATACAAACAGATGAACTTCAAATATTTAAAATATTTGTGGTTAATAATATTGTTTTTGAACATGTTTCATACATTTTTTTATTTGTCTCCGTCGGATGGCAAAGTAGGTTCTGAAACACCTTTTACATTTTCATAAAATTCAAAGTTTCTTAATGTCTTTGAGTTTTTCATCTTTTATGGGTACAGAAAATGGTCGTACATACAACCTATCTTTATCAGTTGGCATTCTTAAATTTTTTGGGGTAACTTTAGGCTTCAACAAGTTGAATTTTGTCCAAACATTACTGTTCCCACTTTCAGATACTTGAATGCAGGCTGCGTTCTCAACGTAAATGATCCTTGTGTATTTTGTGATGGTGAATTTTTCTTTTTTTGAGATTACATTTTTTTTGAAGAACTGCATAAAGTAACTATTGAAACAAAAAAACTTAATATCCGGGAAAAGGACAAAATCTTGTTGTTATTTAAAATGTGTTAACCAGTCTGATGGGACAGCAGCTCTTTCTATGTTCTTTTTTATTCTGCCTAAGCAGGCAAAGTCAATGTCGCACTGCAAAAATGAATGCCCTCTAATAGGAAAATGCTGATGTACAGTCTTAATCTTTGTTTGGTTTACAAGTGTTGTCATTGTCATGAAGTGAACCATTGCGTGGTTTCTGTTCTGTCCTGTACAGGCGTCACTAAATATATACAATCTATCGCATTCCGGTCCAACTCTGTTCAAAATGAAATGATTTAGGCATGAAAGCACCTCATTTACTCCATGTTTAGCATCGCATTCATTCCAGCAATAAAAGTAAGCCTTATCATCTTCATAACTGTATCTGTGAATACCAAAAGTATACATCCACATTTGGCGTAAATAAAAAATTTCACTCACCGGGAGGTGTGGCAATGGTACATGTTGCATAAAATCAAAAACTATACATTGTACATTCTTTTTTTCCTTTGCTAAAGTTTTGGCTTTATTGAAATTTACTTTAAAAGCGTTAGCCCTTGCCAAATGAACTTTTAAGCTAATTTTTGTTTCATTAATCAGTTTTTCATTTTTAGCTTTCTCATCATTGGCTATGGTTGCCTTCAGTTCTGCACATGTGCCACAAACATCAGTTTTTGGCCTCCCAAATGGGAGATTAAAATTATTAATAAAATAGTTCCTGTAGACATGTAGTTTTGGTGCACAGCAAATCTTATCTTGATCACCACCTTGTTTAATGAACTGTAAACAGCATGTTTTAGATTCCCTTTCTAAGAACATTCTATGCATTTTTGCCACACTCAATTCGCTTTGCAGAAAATAATTAACTTTTGAGGCATAATGGGTTTGGTACGCGGGAAAGGATCGAATATGGTCATCAATTTTTTTTAATAGCTCTTCGTCGTATCTGTTTGGTCGGTTGTGGTGTTTACCACGACCCTCATAAGCTATTATATTTTTGGACTTTAATGTGCATAGTCGTTTTACCCTGTTGGGATTTTTTTTACCAAAAATACTGCAAAATGCTGTTCTGCAAGCATTTACCTCTTCCAAGCCAACGCGTACGAAATAATAATACATTGCAGTTCTTTTCTTGCTCTTCTTTGGAGTATAAGGTTTTATACCACCTTGTAAATAAATATCCTGTTCAGTCTTGTTACCTATATTATTAAACGATTCTAAAAGTCTTTGCTGCTGATCTTCAGAAACTTTCCGAAAACAGCCTTTCTTGCATCTACAATAAAAAAGGAAAATGTTGATAAATTTCTAGTATAATCTTCATTTTTGGTAGCAGATATAAAATAATATTACTAACTTACTTGCAATCGGGTCCTACCACTTTTTTAGGAACCTCAACCCCTTTCCAAGAGGTATGAGGCAGTCCTCGCGCCTTTTGTGTTTTTATTTTGTTTCGTTTCCAAGCTGATTTATCTCTTGTTCGTCTTTTTCTTTTTATACCTTCCGATGAAAAGTCAACTTCCTCACTCATTTTATCACTTCAGAGATTGCAGAGACTGCAGAGATTGAATTGCAATGCCCAAAAGTCTGACGAAATCGTTAAATATGATTTATTCGGGGATTCCCCCATTTATTTCGTTCGCAGCTTTTTTCCTGAACTCAGCTACAACTGAAGGTTCTGCAAAGGTTGCGTGACATTGGTTGTCAAAAGGTGGTCGCCACAGACTCAACAAAAACTATGACCAAACAAGAAAATAAATAACTCTTCTAAAAAGAAACCTTTTTGGCAGATGGTACTTTGCAGTTCCAGCAATTACTCTTGCCATATCACGGCAAGAAGTAGCCAAGTACTTTGACTTGGCTGCTTCTTGCCTTAGCACAATATTTGGTCGCCTTGTAGAACCCATTTAGGAATACAAACAGGTCTTCTTTTTGCTTGCACATTGTGTGCCATGCATTAAACAATAAAAAAAATGCAAAAAAACGTTTTTCGAAAAAATGGTGACTTGGCTGGTTTTTGACTTGACCTATTCAATTGTGTTGTCTGAAGGCGCCGAAATTCTCCCATACGATAAGCGCGCGCAGTCTTCTCAATTGAACGATTGTTTGCAATGTAAAGCGCTACAATTTCAACGAGTAGACTCATAGCTAAAGTGATACTGAATGACGTTTGTTGTTGTTTTTCCGTTGATGTATAACGAAGATATTCAAGACGAAAGCCAAAATTTTTAGGTGTTGTCTCACTTTTGACGCTGACTGTATGTTATTCCTATCTATAGAAAATTTTCCAACCCTCATGGATATATGAAAAAAAGAAAAAAAAAATTAAATAAAACTCAAACTTATGAAACTCTACTCAAAAACCTCCTTTAATATATTTCTTGAAGCGCAAATGCCGTTATTAAGAAAAGAAAACAACTTTTCGTGGTATAGAGTATATGAAAAAGGGGTTTATGAAATCATAAACTACCCTTAATAAATTCACTTTTCCACCTCAGAATCCTGATCCTGTGGCATGTGTTGCGGTTAGCTTCTTACGTGTATGCATAAGTACGAAAGATATAGAGAATAGAGTTTTCTGTTTTAAAATGAAAAGGATCGGGTAAAGGGGGATGACATACACACCCCCGCTCTCTTCTAAGATAGAAATATGTATATTTGTATGTATGTATGTATTTAGAACGCAGAAATTTGTGTTTTAAATTTCTTACCAGAAAATTGTCGGAGGTTTTCAGCTTATTTTGAGTATAAAACTTAAGAAAATAGTTAAAAAGTTTTTTTTTTCGGAGGATTAATTTTGAGATTTTAAGGTTTTCAGCCTTGGTTAAGGATAAATGCGAAGTGCATCATATAAGCGTGATTTAATTTTATGGATGCGTGTTAGTTAAAGTTTATGGAAAGTTTTTCCACAACGAAAAGTTTAACTTAAAAAGTTGATTATATAGTTTTAAATAATATAGGTGTCAGTAAAGAAAATTCTAAAGGAGTAGACAGGACTAGTTTATACGTTCATTTTTCTACACCAACGGAGATGTTGGATGTATGCTGTCGTTAGTACTATGAAGACTTCTTGGTTCGAAATTAATAATAAAATACCAAATTTACTTCACAAATTAAAACTGACTATCCCTTACTCCCCTTCCAAATATGTAAGAGGAATAACTGGCAGGAATATTCTCCTGAGTAAAAGTAAAACTCGCCCGCTCCTAGCCTGCAACGAGGAACGAGCACGCACGGCGTCAAAACGCTTGTACGGCATTCGAAACAGACTCGGTACGACTGAGTAAAAATAAAATACACCAGAACTTACCATGAAGCAGGCGCGGTGCGTCTAAATAAAAATTCTAATTTTCCAAACAGTCCGCTACAGGCACGTATCAATAAAGGACGCACTGAATAGTCCAAATGAAACAGGCTACGCTCACAACTTTTTTAAAACCTTTTTATTAGTTCGCTTTCTTGTCTGTCTGTTTGTCCGGTCGATTCCGGTTGTTCCAATCAATTTTTTTAATACTTCCAGTTATCCGATCTCCCTGAAATTTTGCTCCCAGCTTCAGCTCCAATGACAATGCATATATATGGTATACTCAATATACCGCTAGATCTATGGCGGCTGTCCCAAGAGGACGGATTACTGTTTGCTTCACGGAACAAATTTTGCAATCGATTTTTCAAATACTTCCGGATACCCTATCATACTGAAATTTTGCACACAGCTTTAGCTAAGTGACAATGCAATATGGTATACTCAATATACCGTTAAATCCATGGCGGCCGTCTCAGGAGGGTGGACTAAAATATTCTTCACAACCCCATCGACATGGGTATCAAATGAAAGGGTATCACAGGCGATACAATAAGCAACATAGTATATCTAATATACCGTTAGATCCGTGGTGGCCACCTCAAGAAGGCGGATTACCATTTTCTTCACAACCCCCGAGAGATGGGCATCAAATGAAAGGGTATGATAAGTAGAACACCATAAGAAATATAGTATACTCAATATATCGTTAGGTCCATGGGACGAAGAACACGATCAATTATCTTGGTGACCGTAAAGGGTATCATTAGCATACTCAGTATGCCGGTTCTCGTTCGATTGAGTGAATCAAGTAGCATGACATGTGGCCGTGAACCCCGCATCGTTCACTGGCTGTATACAGCCGTAATCAGACTTATACTTTTGCATGGTATAGTGGACCGTATTAGAGAAGACAATGTACCGTCCTTGACAGGGTCCAAAGAATGGCTGAGCTGTGCATTAGTGGTATGATGAAAAGCACGCCATCAGGTGCGCTGGATGTTTTATTGCATCTTACTCCTTTGGACATAAATGAATCGATTATTTCAAAAACAACATT